>JAJIBD010007866.1:0-57727 GCA_021461705.1 Cryptotis parvus | reverse complement strand
AGGACAAATCCCAATATACTGTTGGTCTTTCAAAGGAGGAAAATTAAATAGTTTATTGCAGTGTCTAGCTAGTTTCAAAGAGACAAATGCTTCTAATCTGAGCTAATCATGTAGGAGGCAAAAAAATAGAAGTCAAAAGTAAAGGGGTCTATGTCTAGCCTGTCACTCCTGATCAAGAATATGTATATGTGTATTATACTTTTTCCTTAGCTCTCCCCATGCTCGGTTAATCATGAGGTGTCCAGGAAGGAGGGGGAGTTCAGGCCCGAGCCCACCACTCCAATAGAGCCTCAAAAGAAGCCAGAAGAGTCCCTGCATCATGGCGGCAGCCATTTTCAATGTCCAAATTCCACAGCTCATCAGAGTTCCTCCTAAGAGAGAAGACCAGCTTGTCAGAACCCCACTCTAGAGAGAAGCCTATTTCACAGACACAGATGGAGCTACTACTGGCTCTCCCAGTTTCCGCATGGCCGAGGTACATCAGTAAATGCAAAAACTTTGAGCATCGACAGGGCAGACCCTGGCAAGCTACCTGTGTAGTATTTGATATGTCAAAACCAGTAATAATAATATACCTCATTCCCATAACCCGAAGTAATGGTTTGAGGCTCTTCATGTTCCTGGAGTGAGCAGAGGTGCTAGGGTTAGACTAACACGTGAACAGGCACAAATGGAGATGTCACTGGTGCCCGCTTGAGCAAATCGATGAACAATGGGAAGACAAGTGATACAAGTGAAGTGTCTTTGAATATACAATATACACAAAGATGGAGAAAAGTCTATTATGCTTGCATAAAGCTTCCAATTTTAATGACTATCAAAGTTCAGTTTTCCTTAATTTTTATTTTCTCTATGTATTTTAATTTTTATTGTAAATTGGGTATTTTATTCGTCACTTATGTGATTTTACTCATCACTTATTCATCAATTATGTGATTTTATTCATCATATAATTGTTACCTCAACCCCCATTTGTTCCAGCTAAATAATCTACTACTGATGAAAAGTGCAAGGCAGGTCATTTAATTCTTGTGTATCATTTCTCTGCCAAATAACTGGTTTGTTGCAGTTCTTGAGGGTTGGAGGTCAAGGAGTCCTGTGTGTTTGTGTATGTGAATCATATTGTTTCTGCTCTCCACTCCGGGACCTTCTTGTGAGTCTGCATCTTGTCTGCATCATTTTTAGGTGCTTAGTGTTTTGATCAAGCACTTTGACTATATATACCAGTTCTTTCAAATAATAGTGTTCTAGGACTGGAGATAGGGCAGAGGCAAGGCCTTTGCCTTGCATGTAGCTAGAATGAGATGGATCCTTGATCACCTCAGTTGGTCCCCTAGCATCACCAGAAGTGATCCCTGAGCACTGATCCAGGAGTAAATCCTAGGTACTACCAGGCAGGGCACTAAAATCAAATAAACAAATAATGGCAGTACCATTTCAGTGTCCCAAACCACAGGCTCTCCCTGGATATGTTTAGGACACATTTCTGATAAAGACTCTTCTGGAGACACCACCTTAAATGACGGGGTCCCCAAATGTATAGTACTCCAAAAAGTGAGAAGTCAAGTAGCCAGGGAGAGCGAGAAACCAGAGAGTGTTGGGAATGATAGGGGGTGGAAGGAAAAGAGGAGAAAATGAGCCAGACTTGCTCCAGGGTAAATAGTTAATCATTGGGGCTGGCATATGCTGCCTGGAGTGGAAGTGGAGGGAGGGTCCCTCTGTGGCATTCCTGAGTCACAAGGCCAAGAGAGCCTCAGGAACCCTGCATAGTGCCTTACCTTCCAAATGTGAGACTGGGAGTGCTGCATACCAGGAGAAATTAAGAAAAGGCAGGCATGTTGTTTGTTTCCTATGGAGACAAAAAATCACATCGAAGTAGAAGTCAAAGACATCTTTGTCTAAAAAAAGATGGTGCACACTACAATCCATTCCTTCCCATGTTTTCTGGGACTGCCTCCTGGAAAGGCTTGTCACTGTGCTTTGAAGGAAGCGAGCTTTGAAAACAACTCAGGAAAAAAGAAAACAATTGATATTTGGGGCCAGGGAGAGACTACAGGGTTAGGGAATGTTCCTATTTTGATCACTGATGTCACTTGCCTGATATCCTGCTCCCCATCAGGATTTGGGCTCTGCCCTGGAGGCTTGAACCTATATGATCTTGCTGACTGAAAATCACTAGGGTGAATTCTGGGGACCCCTGAACAAAACACAAGAGGCCCTCTGTGTGTGTGTGGGGGCAAATAGTCCATATTTTTTGATATTTTTATCTCTGTATATCTGGAGGTCACCAGATCAAGTATTTCTGAAAGTTAAAAGCCCCAAGTAGACTACCAGAAAGAAATGTCAAATCCAAATATGAATGTCAAGCAAATGGGCCACAAGACTTTATTGGGGCTTGTGTTGTTGAAGTTAGGTGGATTCTTCACGGTAGGTTTTGTTTGGTATTGTTTTTTTTATTTTTGGGGGGACCACACCCAGCAGAGCTCAAGGCTTACTCCTGGATCTGTACTCAGGGATCACTCGTGGAGGGATTTAGGATACTATATGAGGTATACTATATGCTGGGATGGAACCTGGGTCAGTCAATTTGAAGGCAAGTGCCTTCCCTGCTATATTATCTCCCCTAACCCAAACTTTCTGCTTTCAGAAGAAAAGGAAAATGCTTTGTTTGAGGGGCCAGAGCAATACTATAGAAGATTGGGCATTTGCCTTTCATTGGGCCAGCACAGAGTCCAGCAGGAGTTATCACTGAATATTGTTGTATGTGTCCCCAATACAAACAAAACAAAAAAAAAAAAGAAAAAGGAAAGAAAATACTTCCTTTAAGCATTGAAGAGTCTCCCTGAACCCCTCCAGGAGTGATCCCTGAGCAAAGAGCCAGGAATAAGTTCTGAGTACCATTGGGTGTGCCCCTCACCCTACCAAGACAAAACAAAACAAAGCCCACCCATTATCCAATTTCTGCTTCATCTGTTAAATAGACTCTTTTAGCAACTAGCCTGGAAACTGTCTTTCCTTCACATATTTCGTAAATGTCGAAATGCTTTTTCTTAAGGACTATATTTTGCTCACATCTAAGGTGCATCCTGGCTCAGAGTCTCAAAATAGAAATGGAGGATGGGAGAGATAGCTCAGACCAAGTGGGAGGCTCTGGCTCTGGCACTGCATGGACCCCACAGTTCCTGGGAACACCTGAGAGAGCAATCCCTTAGCTTATCTGGAGTGTTGCCCTGAAACAAAGATTAAAAAAGTCACTTAAATGCAGTCTTTGATCAGTCACAGAGTTGAGATTACCAGTAGTTCACCAAAAGACAATATTTTTAAACATAATTTCAATGCAAATTTCCTTTTAAAATTTTTTAAACTTTATTTAAACACCGTTGTTCACAAAGTTGTTCATAGTACAGTTTTTCAGGTATTCAATATTCTAACACCAATCCCACCACCAATGTGCCCTTATAAACACTAAAGACCCTAGTTTCCCACCCCCCCCCCCCCATGCCTGCTCCCTTATCAGGCACTAATTATATGACATTATATTGCTTATTGCAATATATATCTCATAATGGTGTTGCTAAAGTCATGACTTTTTTACTGAACTGTTATGTATGAATTGGAGCATCTCTGTTATTGCTTTCACTTATTGAATTTACTGAACATAGTGGGTTTCTACTAATTTTTTTAAACAAAGTTGTTCATGATAATTTCTTATAGATATTAAACATTCCAACATAGCTCCAAGGGTTCACCCACATGTGTGGGGAGCCATGCTGGCGGACTTGGAGCAGGGATTTGAGTTCCTCCTCCCATTCCTCCCACCTCCATGTTGGCAGGCGTGGCTGAGAGCTCTGAACCACCATAGCCAGCAACCCTGGAAGAGAGACACTCCAGACCCACAGCTGCACCAACGCGCAGCTGCAGAGTGCCCGTGCAACAGTCTTAAATAATACTGGAAGTAAGGACCGGGTCCTTCCCAGAATCTTTCACATTTATACACTGTATACACTTTTAGGCAGGTTCTAACCAGTGAGTCTAGCAAGGCAGGTTCTTGCCAGTGAGCCTAGCAAGAAGCCAGAGGAACCCCCACACCACGAGGTCAGTCACTCTCAACATCCGACTCCACAGCTCCTCAGTGCTCCACCCAAGACAAAAAGCTAATCTCTCCCCCGTTGAGGTTCATCAGCAATTGCATAAGATGAGAGCCTATTACTGATAGTATCCACCTACACAACAGAGCCTGGCAAGCTACCCGTGTTGTATTTGATACGCCAAAAAACCAGTACAATTATAGACCTCATTCCCATGACCTGAAGGAATGGTTTGAGGCTCTTCATGTTCCTGGAGTGAGCAGATGACCTTAGGCTACACTTGCTTGTTACAGGAGGTATGGAGATGTTACTGGTGCCTGATCAAGCAAATTGATGAACAACAGGAAGACAAGTGATACAAGTGATTCAATATTCAACCCCAATTCTACCACCATTGCAACTTCCCACCACCATTATTTCCAATTTTCCCATCCACTGCTTAACTCTGCCCCATAGCAGACCCTCAATAATTTATTTTATATTACTTCTTATAGTTAATTTCCTATAAATGATCAATAAATTTTTTTTAGAAGAAAGTTAGTGAAGATTGTTCAATCTTACTATGGAGCCATTGAGCCATTAAGGCCTGGTATAAGAAATTGCTAATATGTTGTTATAGGATAGACATTGTGAGTATACATTTCGTTACTGGTTGCTTTATACTTTACACCCATTAAATGTGGTGTGCTACTTGGTATACTAGTGTTTGAGAGCTCACATGGCTGCAGATGTGGCTGTGCACTATATGGAATTCCAAAGATTATAACTGGGGGTGATAAAGTTGGAGTTAAATTTATAACTGGGTGATATCGTTGGAGCAGATACCAGCTCTTCCCATTGTGCTTACTTCTACACCCCTCAGAGAACCCTACAAACTACCGAGAATATACCATCCGCACAGCAGAGCCGGGCAAGCTGTCGGATGCATGTTCAATATGCCAAAACCAGTAATAAAAATATGTATCTTCCCGACCCTGAAAGAACCCCTTAATACAGCAGCACTAAGAAGGACAAACAAGGAGTACCTGATGAAATTTCAGGGCCGAACTAGGGCTGCCAAAATGAAGAAGGACAAAAAAAAAAAAAAACAAAATGAAGAAGGACTAAACCGACTGTCTGTACTTTCAATGCACATACGCTGGCATCGGAAGCATATATTGAGGACCTGATGGTGCGACGCAAAAGATCAAGTATGACATTATTGGTCTGACAGAGACGAGGGAGGCAGGCGCCAATCACATCATGCCATTTTTGACACCAGAGAAAAACTCTTCCTAGGAATATGCGAATTAAAAGAGGCGTCGGTGGTGTTGGTGTCCTTGTCAACACGAATGTGGCCATGATTCATTTGAATGCCTAACAAACTGAATCGGATGACTACACTTGAAGAGATGTGGCCCACCACCAGCAATTTCTATCTTCGTTGTCTACGCACCAACATCCACATACAAGGAAGATGAAATTGAGAAATTCTACATGGAACTGGAGGGAGTTCTATAAAAAGATCACACCTTCTACAAGATCATAGTCGGTGATTTTAATGCCAAGATAGGACCGAGAAGATCGGCTGAAGGACTCCCACATTGGGACCCATGGCCTAGAATGGAATGAACAGGGTGAGAGACTATCTGAGCTCATCATATCCACCAAGACCATTCATGGAAACTCATAGTTCCAGAAGGCTGAAGCGAAACGTTGGACATGGGAATCTCCTGGTGGACAGTTCCACAATGAAATTGACCACATCATCTTCAATCGAAGGTTTTGCCTGACCGATGTCGCTGTTGTCCCAAAAATTCCAAACAGGATCGGACCACCGTCTACTTGTGTGCAAAAATTCTACTTCCCGCAAGGGGAGAAAAGGCTGCAAAGTTTAAGAAGAGAACTCCCCAGACCGACCACCAATTGGGAACTCTTTGGCACCACTGTGGCAGCATGAGAAGATACCATCATTGACGACATCGATGAAGAATATAACCGACAGGTTCAGCACCTCCATGATAGTGCGAAGAATGCCGAGAAAGAGAAAGACACAAAAGAATGCCTGTTTTCAAAAACTCTTGAGCTCATTCGCCAATGTGGCAAGGCGTGAGCCTCAGGCGACCAAATGCTAACGTCAAAGCTCGCAAAGCGGTGTAGAGAAGAGATAAAAGAAGACCTCAAAGACAGAAGAGCAGAAATACTGGAAGATGCAGCAGAAGCCGGGAAAAGCATTCACAATGCCCGCCTGTCCTTCACCAACTCTAAGACCAAGATGACTGCCCTCCGACACCCTGATGGATCTATCACATCTTCCAGAAAGGCAATGGAGAAGATTATCCATGACTTCTACTCAGATTTCTTTGATAGCCACGTCCACCTGCCCACATACCAAATTCTGCAGAATGGATATGTCGATCCCAACGTTCTCCCTTCTGAAATCTGACATGCCATTTCATTGGTAAAGAAAGAAACAGCACCAGGCCCAGACAAAGTCAGACCCGATCATCTGAAGAATCTTCCGTCAGTACTCATCAATACACTGGCTCAGCTCGTCACACGCTACCTGTCCGAATGCAATGTGCCCTCCCAATGGAAAACCAGCAGGATAGTTCTACTGTTCAAGAAGGGAAACATTCACAACATTGGCAACTATTGCCCCATCTGCCTGTTGTCCGTCATCTACAAGCTATTCACTCGAGTCATCCTGAACAGAATTGGCAGAACATTAGATGAAAAGACAACCATGCGATCAAGCTGGCTTCTGAAAAGGATTTAGCACAATAGACCATATCCACACAGTAACCAACTCCATTTTCCACATCTGGACTTCCCTCTCATCAGAACTCCACCCAGCAGACAAGCCTATTACAGTCCAGCGCAGTTTATCAATAAATGCTGGATTTAGAGATGACTACAGGAGTTAGCTACCCGCACGGCAGAGCCTGGCAAGCTACCCGTGTCGTATTTGATATGTCAAATACTAGTAACAATTTTAGACCTCATTCCCATGACCTGATGGAATGGTTTGAGGCTCTTTATGTTCTGGAGCAAGCAGGTGCCATGGGCTCTACTAGCATGAGACAGGACATATGGAGATGTTACTGGTGCCCACTCGAGCCAATCGATAATGAACGGGAGGACAGTGACAGTGAAGACAGTGAACCAAGCTCATTGAGGTTTGTGCGGAGTTCAAGATGCTGCTCTGAACAAGCATTGAATGTAGGCAAAGGGATATGCATGATAATCCTTCTGAATCAAAGGCTTTCTTTAAATCAATGATGAAATCGTTCATGGTCTTGAACGAACGGTTTGAGGCTCTTCGTGTTCCTGAAACAACCAGATGCCATTGGGCTACACTGGCATGTGAAAGGATCAAATGGAAATGTTACTGGAGCCCGCTCGAGGAAATTCATGAACGGGATGTCTAGTGATCTGGTCTAGTGATCGCTGGAGCATGGGCATGCCCACTGGGCATTCTGGAATAACAGGGAGGTGGGGGTAGGGGCCCATCCCAACTCTGTCAAAGCCTGAAGATTAGTCGCAAAATTCACATGCCTAAGTTTTTTTCTTCTTTTTAATTTTATTTTACACCATGAGATAGACATTTACAAAGCTGTTCATAATTGGGTTTCAGTCATACAATGTTGCAGCACCTGCCCCTCCACCAGTGCACATTTCCCACCACCAATGTCCCCAGATTCCCTCTCCCTCTCCCAGCCTGCCTCTATATCAGGCACTTTTCCTCTTCTCTCTCTCCCTCTCTCCCTCCCCTCTCTCTCCCTCCCTCCCTCTCTCCTCTCTCTCTCTCTCTCTCTCTCTCTCTCTCTCTCCTTTCTCTTACACATTGTGACTTACCATACATTTAGGGGTTATCAGGGTTATCATGCATATCCCTTTGCCTACATTCAATGCATACCTGAGTTTTCAAGGAACTAATTTCTGAGTGGAGCTCATCTGAGCAGTGGATTCGTCCTTGAACATAGTTGATTGTGGAGTGTGGAAGTTTTGGGCTGCTTGCGCTCTGTTGGAATGGGCCAGACTCAAACTCACCCCCTCTCTGGGGTGCTCCAGTGTAGTTAGCCTGGTACAGGGACCGGAAGCATCTCTGCCCATATTTTTTTTTCTTTTGAAGAAAACCTGCTCTGGGGTTAAAATACCCCCCACCCCCATAAACTTGGTAGTTTTTGTTCATTATTTTACGTAATTTTAAGCTAAACCTCCTGAAGGGGAGTTCCTAGTTCTTATTTTATATTTTAAATACATATAAAAGCTCTGAATGGTCACTCAAGGTCTTGGTGACTAGACATACAGAAAACGAGGAGGTTCTCACTTGGAAGTAAGGCCTAAGTAGACCTTTTAGGCCTATATAGGCCTATATCATGGTCATCTGTAACAAATGCACAGCTATTACTATACTCAATGGTATGAAAGCCTATCCCCTGAGGTCAGGCATGGGTGCCCGCTGCCATCACTCCTATTCCACAAGGTTTTGGAAGTGCTCCCCACAGCAAAGTGACAAGAAAAAGATAACAAAGAGATCCTAAAAAAAGATAACAAAGGTATCCTAATTGGAAATCAAGTTAAATTATCATTCTTTTGCACACTGCCTAAGGTACATTAAAAAAACCCTAACCCCCCCACACACACACACACACGCACACGCACACAGATCTCTTGAAGGTTCCAGAGTGATAGTACAGCAGCAGAGAGGGCATCTGTGTTGCACACAGCCAATCCTACATCCCACATGGTTCCCTGAGCACTGCCAAGAGTAATTCCTGAGTGCAGAGCCAGGAGTAGCCCCTGGGCATAAACAGGTGTGAACCCCCAAAACAAATATACAAATAAAAAATCTCAACAAACTCTCTTAGAAACAATGGATCAATACAGAGAGGTAGCAGCTTACAAAATTAATGCACAAAACCCTGTCACTTCAGCATGCAAATAATGAACTAAAAGAAAAAGAAATGAAAAGATAACCCTTTTAAAACATTCCCTCAGAAACATCAAATACCTAAAAATCAACTTAACAAAGGAGGTGATTTGAAAGAACATCCCCTGTTCAGGGATTGGCAGAATCATTATCCAAATGACCTTCCTACCCAAAGCATTATACAGATTCAATACAATTTCCATTAAAATTCCAATGGCGTTCTTCAGAGACTGGGAACAAACTAAAATTTGTGCGTAGCCATAAAACTCCTGTGCCGAGGTCGCCTTCCCAAGGGCTCGTGAGTACGAGAGGGCGGGTCCGGATTCTGACCTGTGCTGCAGGTGAGAGCGGGCTGATCCGTTTCCGGGGGAGCTGCGGTTGAATACCGCGGGATCTACAGCGGCGCTTGCGAGCTCAGCTCTCTGCAGGATCCCCACGGAGCAGCCGCGGCCCACGTGGCTCCAGTCTCCACGGTAACGCACCCCAAACCCGCTCCCTACAACATGGACCAATGATACAGCGGGGATTTCGCGACGTCACGGACTCGGGCCCCGCCCCTTCCCCAGCCCCGCTGCTCCTCCTCCTCTTCCCGGCACACCCACAGGCTCTTGCGGCTCAGTCCGCCCCCTGCTGGCCGGACTGGCAGCGCGGGCCCGGGGGGGGAGCGACCCGACGGACGACAGGGGGCGCGCTCGGGCTCTCGATCCCTAGAAGAGGCCGCTGGGCCCGGGTTCCGAGTGCCCCGCACGCCCCGCCCAGTCGCTTCTGCAGTCCCAGCACTGCAGGGTGTGAGCTGGGCGGCGGGACAGCCCCGGTTGCGGACCTCCTGCCCTGGTCCCGACAGTGTCCTCCGCTCTGCACCGGCGCTTCTAGCATCAGAGCACCCAGGGCGACGGCCCTCGCTGCTCGCAAACACTGGACCCTGTGGCCACTGCCCTCCTCTCCGCAAACACAGGACCCCGCTGTCACTGCCCTCCTCTCCGCAAACACAGGGACCCCGCTGTCACTGCCCACCTGTCCGCAAACACGGGACCCGCGGCCAAGGCCCTCGCTGTAGGTTCCATCCTTGGCACCGTACCTGCTCCCCGACCCCCTCGGGAGTGACCCGAGCACTCTATAAATAGAGAGGGCAGAGTAGATCCTACAGCTGGCTGGCACTTGCCTTGCACGAGGCTCACCGCGTTTGATTTCGGCTCGCTGTATCATCCTCTGAGCACCAACAGGACTAATTCCTTAGCACAGAGCTAGGAGTAACACCCTAGCATCGCCCGTGTCGCCCCTAAACAAACTCAATTTGTTTTTGAACAAAACTAAACAAAACTAAGTTGCCCAAAGTGAAGAAATAGACCAACTAGAGGCCATGCTCTGGGTCTTTTGCACAGGAGGCACAGGCTCCAGCCCAGTCGCATCTCTGTACTTTCCACCATAATTTGAAAACGTTGATGGGTCCCTGTTTTCCCACCTCTGGATCCCTTCAAATAGCAGAATTCTTTTGGTTGTGGAGACCGGAAGCCCGGAATCAGGGGTTTCAGGGGGGTCCAGTCTGCCACCAACACCCTGCGGTCATTTTCACTATATTTACTTGTGGGCTGACATCTGCCCAAAGACCACAGTTAGGAACCACTGCAGGAGAAATACATTCTTTTTTTTTTTAACTTTTATTTTTGTTAAGACAAAATGTTGGATTTAGAAATGACTACAAGAGTATGCTACCCACGCGGCAGAGCCTGGCAAGCTACCCGTGTCATATTTGATATGCCAAATACCAGTAACAATTATAGACCTCATTCCCATGACCTGATGGAATGGTTTGAGGCTCTTTATGTTCCTGGAGCAAGCAGGTGCCCTTGGGCTCTACTTGCATGAGACAGGTCATATGGAGATGTTACTGGTGCCCGCTTGAGCAAATCGATGATGACGGGAAGACAGTGATACAGTGAAGACACTTATTTACAAAGTTATTCATAGTAGAGTTTAGGCATTCCAGTGTTCTAACACCAATTCTACCACCAGTCTCCTTCCGGGCGGATATCTCCAGGTACCCTCCAAACCCACAGCCTGCCCCCCAAACCGACCGGTGTGAGAAATGAGAGCAATCCATCCTTGATCTTCTAGCCTCTGGTGCTCTCCTTGGCAGTCATCCCCGCAGCCTCTGCCTTACATGCTATATGCTGGCCTCCGTCTGTGCCTCTCAGTGTCTGCTCTTTTCTTTTTTGACTTGGAAAATTTTATAAGCACTAGAGACTTTATAGTCTTTTAACTCTAAAAGTTTCCAATAATTGTACTTATCACAATACAGTTACTACCTCTTGATAGATTAGGGAGAAATATTCTTCATGAATCTTTAAAGATATAAGTATCTTTAAAAATCGGATTTTTAAGGATACTTATATCCTGTAGCTAAAAGCTTTTTATAACCTAATTCCTTGGTTTCTTTTATGAGAACTGTTTAAATTCTCCCCTTAGACTTTATATAAGAACTGTGGTTTACAATGCTGTTCACGGTGACTTGTTACAGGCATTAAATATTCCAACAGCAATCCCACCATTACACCCCTCTCCCCACCATTATCTCTAATTTTCCTACCCCCTTTCCTGAAGTTCTCATGCCATGTGGTGAGGGTAAACTGTAGCAGTACATAGGCAGGCACAGGCAACGAGCCCAGATTCTCCTCCTTCAGCCCCAAGACAAACGCAAAACTCCACTGGCTGGTGACACCCAACCAGGTCAGCCTTTGTTCAGCATCTCAGGGTTGATCTCCACGGGTTTGAGCTGCATCTGTGCCACAGGACGAAGCCACTAACCACTGAAGAGGAAAAGCCAGTTCATGACCACTTGTTATGGGCATTCAGTATTCCAACACCATCCCCCAATATTACACCTTCCCTCCACCACTGTCTTCAATTTTCCCAATCACTCCTTAAGCCTGACCCCTTGGCAGGTCCTCAATACTTTATTTTATGTTGCTAGTTATCAGTAATTTGCTAAGAGAATGATCAAAAATGTTTTGAAGTAACTTAGAAGAAAGTTAGTGAAGATTGTTGTATCTCACCTTGAAACCATTAAGTCCTTGTATAAAAGATTATGAAAAAATTACAGATTAAGACTTCTGGGTCTATATTTTGTTAACTGGGATTGGTTGACTTCTAGTTACAACTCATTCAATCTGGTGTGCTACTTTTGGTCTACAGTGTTGTACAGTTTGAAATGTCAGCTGTGTGCTCCAGGAAGTCCAGAATTTTTTTTTTCTTTTTTGGTCACACCCAGCGATGCTCGGAGTTACTCCTGGCTCTTTGCTCAGGAATTACACCTGGCAGTGCTCAGGGACCATATGGATGCTGGGGATTGAACCTGGGTTGGCCGCGTGCAAGGCAAACGCCCCTACCCGCTGTGCTATTGCTCCGGCATCCTGGGTGATGGCTTTGAGGTTTGTGCATGACTGTCGTGGCTTTCAGAAGTATAGGAAGATGAGAAGAGATAGCCCATCTCTACTCCATGAAAGCCTGCAGATTTCAGTCACAAAACCCATATGCCTGGATTTTCCATCAGATTTTTTTTTCTTTTGGGTCACACTTTGCAATGCTTAGGAGTTATTCCTAGCTCTACACTCAAGAATCACTCCTGGTGGTGCTCAGGGTACAATATGGGATGCTGGGGATTGAACCTAGGTTGGCTGCATGCAAGGCAAATACCCTACCCACTGTACTATTGCTCTGGTCCCTCCAGCAGATTAATTTCTTGGATGAGGCCCATCCAGAGCAGTAGGGTCTGGCCAGGAGTATAGCGGCCACTGTGGAGTGTGAAAGCTTTCAACTGCCTATTTGAACTCTATTTGGGCTGGCCCTGGCTGTTTGGAGGAGCTCCGTGGTGCCCTGGACTACTCAGTCTGCTCTTTTCTTACAAGACCAGCCCATCGTGGTAGGACCCATCCTT
This sequence comes from Cryptotis parvus, assembly GCA_021461705.1. Lineage (NCBI taxonomy): Eukaryota > Metazoa > Chordata > Mammalia > Eulipotyphla > Soricidae > Cryptotis > Cryptotis parvus. Next base: position 44,790 of record JAJIBD010007866.1, on the reverse strand, counting down.
AAGGACCTCATCTTGACCTGGCTACAACTGATGTCAGTCCCTAAGGCTGTCATTCTCAGAACTGTGGGGCTTAGAGCTTCACCATGAGCCTCTGGTTGAATGAGTGTGGTGAAAAGTGTGTGAACTTCACAGCTCTCCCCTTGTGTGTTGACAGCAAGTGTGTCATCTTTGCTTTCTTAGTCTTTCTCCAATCTGTTGCTCCAAATTTGGATTTTTTGGGGGGAGGGTCACACCTGTCAATGCCCAGGGGTAACTCCTGGCACTGCCCTCAGGGATCAGTCCTGGCAGTGCTGGGGGACCATATGGGATACTGGGATTAAACCTGCGTCAGCTGCGTGCAAGGCAAATGCCCTATCCAGTGTACTATCGCTCCGGCCCCCAAATTTGGATTCTGAATTTTTTTTTTTTTTGCTTTTTGGGTCACACCCGGCAATGCTCAGGGGGTTTCTCCTGGCTCTGCGCTCAGGAATCACTCCTGGCGGTGCTCGGGGACCATATGGGATGCCAGGGATCGAACCCAGGCCGGCATGGGCCGGCCGCGTGCAAGGCAAACGCCCTACCCACTGGGCTATCGCTCCGGCCCTGGATTCTGAATTTGAGACCAGAAAAAGTGAATCAGTAATAGAGAGGGGCCTAAGTTCTTCATAGCATGAAACATATCTCTAACTCTGAACAAAACTGAACTTTATTATTTTGGGCCCATACCTGATCATACTCAGGGGTTACTCCTGATTCTGAGGTCAGATGTCATTTCTGCCAGTGGTCAGGGGATGATTTGAGGTGTGGAAGATTGAACTGGGATTTGGTTGCACGCAAGACAAATTTAAAGTTTTTTTTTTTAACCTGAACTTAAAAGAGAAATAAATGTTTATCTCTTCTCAGCTGGATTTTGTCCTTACATCAGTTCTATAAAACACATGTCATGGGTCCAGAATGATAGACAGTACAGCAGGTACGGTGTTTGCCTTGCACATGGCCAACCTGGGATCAATCCCTGAAATCCCATATGGTCCCTGAACACTGCCAGGAGTAATTCCTGAGTGCAGAGGCAGGAGTAACCCCTAGCATTGCTGTGTGTGACCCAAAAAGTCACACACACACACACACACACACACACACAAACCTTTATGTCCTGGGAACTCTAACATGGGATCTAAGCTGCAAGCACTGGAACTTTGTAATGTGTCTGTCAAACTGTCAGGTGGGATGGGGTGGGGAGGTAATCTGGGGGCACTGGTGGAGGGAAATTGGTATTGGTGGTGTATTGGTATTATTATATTCCTAAAACACAACTATCAATACCTTTGTAAATCAGTTCTTTAATGATATTTTTAATTAAAAAATAAAGAATTCATCTCATCTGACCTTGAGGCTTCTCCAGGAGGGCTGGTTTCCGTGAAGATTTAGATGGAGTGGGCACTGGTCCTTTTTTATTTTGCTTTTAGGGTCACACCCACCTGTGCTCAAGACTTACTCCTGGCTCACTCAGGGATCACTTGGCAGACTCATGTTTTTCATTTCTCACTGTTTGGGGGTATTTCTGGCTGTAATCGGAGAGCCAGGTGGTATGGGGGAATCAAACCTGGTCCTCCAACATGCATGTGTCCATCTCATTAAGCTACCTCTCTGGCCACTTATCTTGCGGGACTTTTGCTGCTTGTCATGCTCTGCCACTGAGCTTCATTGCTGGCCCCACCCTGCCCACCCCAACCTGGCACCCTAACGCTGTCACCCTTCACAGGTGTTTGTAAACTTTATAGATGTAAGTTATGGTGCTGTAACTCTGGGGTTAGTCTTAAAGCTCACTGTGCTTTTTCAGGTACCTGTAGCTGTCTCTTTCCCTTCCAGGTCGACCTTTCTTGTTCCTATTTTTTGTTTAATTCACACGTTCTGCTCTTTGAAGTGTTTTCTGTCAGGTGCTCTAAGTCCTAAGCACTTCAACTGTTTTCCTTGAGGTTTGTTTCATTCTCTCAGCTTAACCAAGCATTGTCACAGATGTAAAATGCTCCCAGCTCAGTCTGCTTCCAGAAATGCCTGAGAACAGAAGGCCTACCCCTACCCCTTTTCCCCATTGCTGTGGTCACACCTCAGCAGGCAGCTCAGCAAAGGACTGGGAATTACTTTGCAGCTCAAATTAAAAAAAAAATCCGGGGCCGGAGCGATAGCCCAGCGGGTAGGGCGTTTGCCTTTGCACGCGGCCGCCTCTGCCGCCCGGGTTCGATCCCGGCATCCCATATGGTCCCCCGAGCACCGCCAGGAGTAATTCCTGAGTGCAGAGCCAGGAGAAACCCTGAGCATTGCGGGTGTGGCCCAAAAAAAAAAAAAAAAATCCATGGAAAAACTCTGACCTGCCAAAGGAACAGTCTCTACACTTTTCCAATCTCTACAGGAAAAGTCCGGAAGACCTGACTCCACAGTTGAACTCTCTACAAGATTTTGCCTCCCAGCACTTCATCTTCCTCTTAGCAACAAAGCTGCAAGAACCAAGAGGCCTCTATACTTCCATAGCAACCCCTGCTAGTCTCCCAGAGATGATCACCGACCACCTGCTCAGTCAGTCTTGGGTGTTTCTGCCTGGGAAGCCTGTAGCTAACCTGCTTCTCCTTCACTGTGCAGCCACAGAGAACACGGGCCCGGAGTCCCCTTTGTCTGCATCCAACCCAATCCTAGTTAAGGCTCCCTAGCACTGTGACACACAGGCTCTTTCCCGGGCCCAGCTCTGCTTCTCCATTCACAAAACATGGATTAATGAATGCATCTGTTACACAGGGTATTAAATGACATTTTGGATATAGGGTGAACTATGTGCTGGCTATAATTATATGGGTTGCTATCAATGAAAAAAAGCCTATCCCAGAATAAGGAGGCCTAGACTTAATCTCTAACCTTTCTTATTTACTTTTTGCATCACACCTGAAGGTCTGCTGTCAGCAGTGCTAGGGACCAAATCCTCCACATGCAGTGCCTAGCTCCCAAGCCCAGTCTTTAGAAGCTTCCTCTCCTTAATGCATGGGGCACCTATACTTTCTTCAGTATTACTCTGTTCCTAACTCACATTTATTCCCAACCTCTACTACTCTCAGTAGTGTCCAGAGCACTGTCTAAAGGAATTTAACTACAGGATGAATGAAGGCTCTCCTGACCTGCCACTCTTGACTCATGCAGTAATTTCCCAAATACTTCTAACTCTGGATTAAATAAAAAGGTGTGTGCTGGAAATGTTACAGAAACGTTGAGTAACTGCTTTGATAATTTTGCTATTAAGGTAGTAGTAGGAGGTCGCCAAAGCTTAAGTTCTACATTCTTACACTACTTTCTCTTTTAGTTTTCGAGTGACACCTGGGCAGCACTCCTGGAAGACTTGGGGAAACCGTGTGTGGTGCCAGGGATTGAGTGTGGGTTGGCCACATGCAAGGCAAACACCCTCCCCGCTGTACTCTGCTCTTAAGCAAAGACCAAACTGCAATGTGGGTCAAACTTGAGGTGACTATGTTAAGTGAAAAACTGCAAGACTATTAGCCAAATGATGGTTTCAGCCATATCACTGTATCACTGTCTTCCCGTTCATCATCGATTTGCTCGAGTGGGCACCATATGGTATATAAATAACTAAAACGGGCAAAACCCACCACCACCAACTCTTAGCCTGAGAGAAAGCCAGAGTGGTGAGTAAGGGCTAGGGAAAGTGGCTCTGTGGTGGGTGTGGGACAGGGAGCAGTGTGACTGTGCTTGGGTGAGAGCCAAAACACTCAGCCAGGTGTCAAGAGAGACGCTCAAATTCTGTCGTAAGGTAATGAGACAGGGCATTCTGTCCTGGAGATCTCTAAGCTCTGTTTTGTACACTTATCATAGGCCATACTGGGCTCAGGCTGAAATTACACCAATCATAACTTAAATGCATTTTGTCACTGTTTGAGTTAAGAAACTGAAAAAGCTGGATTTTGAGATTGTGTTCGATATTGGCCAGAGACTCTTTCTGACTCTTAGGCTGTTGGAGACTTCATTCATCACTACCTCTCAAGGCATATTGGCAAAGAGAAAGGCCTAAAGCTTGACTTTTTTTTTCTTTTTTGGGTCACACCCGGCAATGCTCAGGGGTTACCCCTGGCTCTTCGCTCAGAAATAACTCCTGGTCGTGCTCAGGGACCATATGGGATGCTGGGGATTGATCAGCCGTGTGCAAGGTGAACGCTCTACCCACTGTGCTATCACTCCGGCTCCAATAAAGTTTGAAGTTTTAACAGTGCTGATATTCCTGGTAAAATTTGGAAACTACTTATCCCTGAGGATCATATTGGTTAGAAAGTGAATATGAAGCTGTGCCCTTTTCATTTTAGACTTTGACATTCTTAAAGTTTTGTATATATCCATATATGCATATACACACATAAAACTTTAAGAATATATAATTTGTGATTTTCCATCACAGCACAAGAGCATTCTTTTGTTTCTGAGCCTTGACTCTATCTGAGCAGTTCCTAAGCTGCAAATCACAGCTTAGGATATTTGACACTATACAGATTTGACACTATACAGAAGTAGTCACAAACTGATAGCTCAAAAGATGGAGTTGCTTGCCTCTCTGGTGAAAGAGGCACAATAAATATGAACATGTCACATCATATAGTAAACAAAATTACACTGCAACTGTTTTTTTTAAAAAGGAAGTTTATTGGTCTTTAAATGGCTCAAATTGCAAATAAACCAAATTGGGTAGCGGCATCAGCCCAAGACATGTAATGCATCTTTGTCAGTTGGCTTCATAGCACCTGAGTACCCGGGAGAGGAACGGTCTCAAAGCAAAGTCACATGTTAGTGGTTAGGACCCCCTGGTTAAATAAGACGGCGATGAGTACACAGAGGGGCTGCCGGGCTGCAGGGCCAGCGGGACATTGGTAGTTCTGCACGTGGCATAGCTGATGAAAAATAGGAAATGAAAGAGCATCTCAAACCTTTGAGGACAAATATTTAACATGATACATAAGATGAGTTATCTAGAGTTGGGTTCCTAAAAAGCCTATTTCTGTTCACTTCATACATATACATTTGTTACCTGGAATGCCTGAACACATCTCTGACTTGCTGAAGTTCAGACTGAGCAAAACGAGCAACATTTGAGTCACCTGTCCTAGTTCCATTCCAAAGAGGAAAAGAAAAAGACAAGTGGTTTAATTCCCACTGAAGTTTGGTTCCCGCAAGCATGCTGGAACCTCACATGGGCGGCAGCAGCTTGTCCAATCGGTGCTCAGCAAACCTGTCATTTGCACATGCTCAGACTATACTGCTTGATGTTAACTGTACAAAAAAATGTAGCTACCATGTCCTTTGTTACAAACACAGGCTACAAATTCTTGCAAATAGCTCCCACATGACCCAACTACCATGCCATGAATATAAATTTAGAGAAGACTTGTAAGCACAAACTGTTCTAGAGTAGAAGGCATCAGCATTTGACTTTTTTTTTCCCCCCCACCCCTGGGCCCGGCTCCAAGGAGACAGAAAAATTTACATTCACCACTTGTACAAAGTGGTTTCTGGGGACCAGCATCTTCAAAGGAAAAGGATTCAGGAACACAACTGGTGTGGAATCCTCAGTGTCTAAAATTATCTTACAAGTCGATGCTGGTTCTTCATTTTAAGCTACCTTCTCGCTAATTAAAAAGCATTCAAGTAGCTCTGGAACCCGACTTCCAAGAACCAGAGTATGGCACACCTTTCAAGGGGGCAGACTCCACATGCTCTTTCCCAAGACTCCTCCCCTGCCAAAGTTGAACCCAAACAAGAGGTGCATATTCTTTCACCAGGGAACACGGGCAGGACACACCCAGATCCATGACACCGGTAGTTTTCGGTTTCTAAATTAAGGCATATTCAAAGTTTTCCACATACAAGTTTATACCACTTCTCTGTTAGTCACCAGGTAAGTAATGCAGGTTCACAGATGAATTTCTCTCATTTTCACTATATGCAACAATCACGCCAGCAACTTTTCTATATTTTGCATAATAATGGTTAAAAAAAGCAGTAACAGTTTTAACTATCATGTTCACAATTGTCATTTTTCAAGGCAGTAGAAGACCAAGACATTTTCAAATGACATAAAATCGAAGCTTTTTCATAACCCAGAGGAAGCACCTTCTCCTGCCCTCCCCACCCCTCACCTTCGGCAGTTCAGGAAAGGGCTGCCTGGAACACGCACTCGCGTGACATTCACGACGTGACACATGGAGCAATTAGGAGGAAGGCTGAACACTGCTTCTTCGTGAAGCCACATTAATTTCTTTCTAAAGTGAATTTGGCTTTCAAGTGAAGTTCCAATTCATGCTTTTTAGTGATACATAACAATTTCCAAAATGTTAAAGTAATTTCAGTCAATTGAGCCTTCAATGGCAATGCTTATAAATTATATTTATTAGTATGGTCAAGATAAGAAAGGAGTTGGGCTTTGATTATAAAATGCAGCATCTTTCTCTGATTCTCTTGGCTAAACTTTTCCTCTTCTTTTTCCCATTCTTTTCTTTGCTGTCTTCCATTTTTCTGGCTCGAATTTCCCTCATTAAGTCAAAAAACACCTAGAGAGAAGAAAACACGAGAAATGAAGCACATAGACTGAGCCAAGTGCGGTGTTTCTTCAAATCCCATGAGGATGCACAGAGGGTGGGGAGAGGGCACAGGGGGTTAGGAACGAGCCGGACAGGGCTGATCCCTGCACCCCACGGCACCGTGAGGGTTACTAGGGGTGGCCTGGAGGACCCAGCAGCACTGTGAATTGTGCGCCCGATTCAACCAAAGAGCCCAGCTGCCCCCAGGAAACCTGAGCCCATGGGAGCCCCTTAATCCCTCTACCCCCATCTCAGAGAATAAATTTTAAGAGCTTCTGTTTGGGGAAGAACAAGGAGAGGAGAGACTAAAGTCTGTTTCTCCAAGTCCACCAAGGAAAAGGGCACGTTTTCTGAATGCTCTTTTCGGTAAATATATATTTACATGATATAACCTTATCCTTCTCTATCTTTAAGTTTAAAGTTACAAGGGACAAAAATCACATAAAAGTGAGAGAGATGCTTCCTCATGCTAGGCTGACTACATGGAACCCCCTGGAGGGAGATGGGTTGGGGTCTGACCCGTCCCGACAGAGCCTTCAGCAGCCAAAAACCTCCACACTCCACAATCGTTGCTATGTTCAAGGTCAGTCTCTCAGATGAGCTCTGCCAGAAGTTAGTCTGCTCAGCAACTCAGAGGTGGGTTTTGCTACTGAAATATCCAGGCTTTCAGGGAGTCGGGATGGGCTCCTTACTCCCATCTCCCTGGTCTTCTGGAAGGCCTGGTGGTCCAGCCCATGCCCCAAAGGCAACCAGTTATAAATTTTACTCCAACATTATCACCCAGTTACACTCTTTGAAATTCCTAGAGCATGTGGCTGCATTCACCACGCGACATCTCACTCTAGTATACTGATAAACCAAGTAGCACACATTTAACAGATATAAGTATAAGGCAACCAATAACAGTATATATAGTCACCGTAATTTATACATAGGGCTTAACTGCTAAAAAAAAGAAGAACCGACACTGGTGGTGGGAAAATAGATACTCGTGAATGATGGGTGTTGAAACATTTTATGACTGAAACATTTTATCATAACCCAATCATGAAAAACTTGAAACTGTGTACTTCACTGTGATTCAATAAATTAAAAAAAAATAAAGAAAAGGAAGTTGTGAGGCCTGCACACAGAAATAGTAAGAACGCTGAGTGGGTCAGGGGATCTATCTAATATTTTAGTTTTTATCTAGCTTTTCATTGTATAGTTCTTAAAAGAATACAATATTTCTGAAGAGCATTATAAACAGACAGTAACCTAAAAAAAATCACATGAAAGTAATTTGTAATCTTATCAACTAATTTTTTTAAATGACCAGTGTTTAATGAAATTGACATCTCCTAATTAACATTTCTTCAGTTTCATTTTAAGGAACAGATGAGGAAAATGGGTACTTCATTTTAACACCAACTGAACTGAACAATTATGCATCGTGTCCGATGTCTACAAAGTAGCAAATAATGAGATTAAAATCAGTGCTATAACTTGAAATGATTAATGTAAAGTAAAGAAATGAAATACCAGAAGGGAGGGAAAGGTGACTTTAAGAGCTGAGCATGGGCTCTGCAGTGGGAGGCTTGGGCCTGAGAATTGCAGGAGAGCCCCAGCAAGGTCAGGCGTGACCACCCCCACAAAAAATACCAAAGCCGAAACAAAACGAAGTAAGTTAAATATCATTCATAAATGTTTACACATAAAGAAAGATGAAAATTCACTGTTTACAGATAATTTTGGGTGTAGGGTAAATGGACAAATAACTTTATGGTCTGCACTGCATTCTGAATTTGAAAAATTTCAGAGTATTACTCTTAGAATGCAAAAACTCAGTAAGGCAAGAACTCTACAAACAAGATTTCCACGAGCATGCAAACACCAGTCCTGATGACTAGCATGCTGTGTGCTTCCAGAGTGCAGAGAGCACTGCCACGGAGCTGATGGGAAGGCAAGGTGCTGAGGGGAAAAGGCAGGGCACCCCCTCCAAGGCTGCCAACAGGAGCGAATGACACACAGTTGCATCTGCCGGAGAACTAGTCAGACTGGTAAACCAAACATCAACGCATGATTTATTCTCAGCACAGTGACCAGGGCAGAAGCAAGAGGGAAGTATTTCTGAAGCATATGGGCAACAGCCAGTGTCAACGTGAACCCACATGTGGGAACACACCTTGGAGTAGCCGTTGAGAGGCGTCCCATCCCAGAATTCTGGCTCTGCAGCAGACAAGCCATCTCCACTGTGACTGTACAATTCTCAGGTTCCTATTTACTGCATACAGTAACTAGCTAGTCCTGTTATCTTTAACTCTGCTCTTATGAAAAGTTACACATATGGTTGGCAAAAAAATTCAAATACAGAAATCCAAAAGGGCATTTGACTTCTGACTTAGTTCTCTAAGAGTCATCTATAATCTTCTGATGCTGACATGTATGTGTGTATTAAAGATACAAATGACAGGGGCCAGAGCGATAGCCCAGCGGGTAGGGCATTTGCCTTGCACGCGGCTGGCCCATACTGGCCCGGGTTCGATCCCCAGCATCCCATATGGTCCCCGAGCACTGCCAGGAGTAATTCCTGAGTGCAGAGCCAGGAGAAACCCCTGAGCAATGCCGGGTGTGACCCAAAAAAAGAAAAAAAATACAAATGATAGCAAACTATACTACCTGGCACTGTTGTTCTATGGACCCTGTTCTACAAGAGCAGTTAGCCTGTCCTGCATCCCTCTATTTTCTCTTGTGCCACAGCCAGGGTCCACACATACAAGACAAATGCTTTACCCTCAGCTACATCCTGGCCCTACCTTTAATTATCTCTTTCTATAGTTGCTGTACCTTTACTTGGTCAAAATGCTCCAGGTCTTTCTCTACTACCTGTCCTATGCCCCTCTAGCTGGCCCTGTCCTCTCCTCTCCCCATTAGGGCTGACCTGAGCTTTGCCCTTCTATACTGTACTGCAGAAAAGCAGAGCTTGTTACTTATAGATGTTGTGAAGCTCTCACAATACAGATGTACTATGATGGATCTGGTTTGTACTACACAACAGGGTATCTTCAGTCTGTTGCTTCCACAACAAATTCTGTTTCTGAGTGACTAATTCAGAAACATTACATTCACTGAATGTGTGGATGGAAGATTTTATTTGTATAATGAATTTTTGGAACTTGAAGTTTCTGATTTTTTTTAAAACACAATAGTGTTCAGGGGCTACTGCAGGCTTGATACTTCAGGAGAGGTAATTCTGTGTAGTACTCAGGGAACTGTGTGATACTGGGATTGAACCGGGGCTCCCACATGCAGAGTCTAAGCTCTGGGATCTGAGCTCTCTCCCTGGTCCTGGGCAGTCAAAACATCCTCCACAACAATAGTGCATTATCTTGGACTAGTTACAAAAGTACCATTTAAAAATTGCTCAAGCACCCCCATACGTGATTCCTGAGTGCAGAGCCATGAATAAGCCCTGAGCACCACTGGGTATGACCCCAAAATAACAACAAAATTGCTCTTTCCTTGTTGTAGATGAGACTGTTTTTCTTTTTTATCACTTGATCACTTGACATCCCATTAACCATCAATTTGCTTGAGCGGGCTCCAGTAACATATCCATTTGTCACTGTCACGTGCTAGTGTAGCTCAATGGCATCTGTTCGTTCCAGGAATATGAAGAGCCTCAAACCGTTTGTTCAGGGTCTTGATGAAGAAGTCTGACCATCTTGTAGGTGGGCGGCCACGTGATCTTTTGATGTTCCATGGGATCCAGTTGGTAACAGCTCTAGTCCAGCGGTCGTCTCCAAGTCGCATTACATGTCCAGCCCATCTGATTTTTGACGCCTCTGGCAAACAAGACAGCGACCCTGACTCTCAATCATTGATGGAGGTGGGAACTCCGGATTCCCTTCTCTCACTTGAGGTGTGATATTCCAAGCATAGCTCTTTCGATTCCTCTTTGGGAGACCTGAATAGCGTTCTCATCCTGCTTTTGTAGGGCCCAGGTCTCTGAGGTGTATGTTACTGCAGGGAGAACGGTGGAGTTGAAGAGATATGCCCAGAGCCGGAGGTTCTTTGTCCTTTCAGCTATTTCTTTGATGCTCTTGAAGGCGTTCCATGCCACTCAGGTGCTAGGTTGTTCATGATGTTTAGCCTTCGACCGAGGTACACATTACTGCTGCATTCAGAGATGTTTGTTCCACTGAGAGTGAATGGAGCATCTGGAACTAGTTCATTTTTCATGAACATAGTTTTGTTGAGATTTAGCTGTAGACTTATCTTTCCACATTCACAGTCAAAGTCAGTCAGCATTTGTGCCTCTTGGCTAATGTTTGGCTAATAATGGTGTTATTAGAATGACGTCATCAGTGAAGTGGAGATGGTGTAGTTGCTGACTGGTCTATCTTCACTCCCATTCCTTTCCTTCCCATTTTAATCATCACAGGACGTTCTCAAGGGTGGCACTGAAGAGTTTTGGTGAAATGGTATCACCCTGCCAAACCCCTCTTTTGACATCAATGATCACTTCCTTGTGGAATGGTGAGATCCTGGTGGTGAATCCGTAATACAGCTCACGAAGGCTCTTGATGTATTGAGCTTGAACGCCCTGTTTGGCTAGGGCTTCGATGACTGCTTCAGTCTCAACAGAATCAAAGGCTTTCTTTAAATCAATGAATGTTAGAGCGGCATCTTGTACTCCCTACAAACCTCAATGAGCTTGGTTACTGTGTGGATATGGTCGATTGTGCTGAATCCTTTCTGGAAGCCAGCTTGCTCACATGGTTGTCCTTCATCTAGTGTTCTGCCAATCCTGTTCAGGATGACTCGTGTAAACAGCTTGTAGATGACGGACAACAGGCAGAAGGGGGGGATAGTTGCCGATGTCGTGAATGTCTCCCTTCTTGAACAGTAGAACTGTCCTGCTGGTTTTCCATTGGGAGGGCACCTTGCATTCGGACAGGTAGCGAGTGAAGAGCCGAGCTAGTGTATTGGTGAGTACCGATGGCAGATTCTTCAGGTGTTCGGGTCTGACTTTGTCTGGGCCTGGTGCTGTTCCCTTCTTTACCGACAAAATGGCATGTTGGATTTCAGAAGGGAGAATGTTGGGAATGACATATCCATCCTGTGGAATTTGGTATTTGGGCAGGTGGATGTAGCTATAAAAGAGATCCGAGTAGAAGTCATGGATAATCTTCTCCATTGCCTTTCTGGAAGATGTGATAGATCCATCAGGACATTGGAGGGCAGTCATCTTTGTCTTATAGTTGGCAAAGTTGACAGGTGGGTGTTGTGAATGCTTTACCGGACTTTTACTGCATCTGCCAGTATTTCTGTTCTTCCCTCTTTGGGATCTTCCTTTATTGCTTCTCTGCACTGCTTTGCGAGCTTGGATGTTAGCTTATGGTTGCCTGAGGCTCACACCTTACTGCATTGGCAAATGAGCTTGAGAGTTTCTGAAGACAGGCATCCTTTTGTGGCTTTCTCTCTCTTGGCATTCTTTGCACAATCATGGAGGTGCTGTACCAGTCGGTTGTATTCTTCATTGATGTCGTCAATGATGGCATCTTCCCATGTTGCCGCAATGGTGCCAAAGAGTTCCCAGTTGGTGGTCATTCTGGAAGTTCTCTTAACTTTGCAGCCCTTTCTCTCTTTTGTGTGAATTAGAATTTTGCACGAAGGAGACGGTGGTCCAATCCTGTTTGGAATTTTGGGATGACAATAACATTGGTCAGGCAAAACTGTCGACTGAGTATGATGTGGTCAATTTCATTGTGTAACTGTCCACCAGGAGATTCCCATGTCCAACGTTTAGATTCAGCCTTCTAGAACTGTGACTTACCATGTCTTGGTTGATATGATGAACTCAGACAGTCTTTCACCCTTTTCCTTCCATTCTAGGCTATGGGTCCCGATGTGGAGTTCTTTGGCCGATCTTCTCGGTTCTATTCTGGCATTAAAATTATCGACTATGATCTTGTAGAAGGTGTGATCTTCTTTATAGAACTCCTCCAGTTCCATGTAGAATTTCTCAATTTCTTCTTCCTTTTATGTGGATGCTGGTGCGTAGACAACGAAGATAGAAAGTGCCGGCAGTGAGCCACATCTCTTCAAGTGTAATCATCCGAATGGGTTTGTTAGGCACTCAAACGAATCACTGCTCATGACCAGGTTTGTGTTGACAAAGACACAGACACCACTGAAGCCTCTTTTGTTGCATGTTCTGAGGAACAATCTTCTCAGTTGTTAAAAACGGCGTGATGTGATTGATGCCTTCTCGTCTCGGTCAGACTAATGATGTCATACTTGATCTTTCACGCTTGCACCGTTAAGTTCGATGTATGCTTTCGATGCCAGTGTACGTGCATTGAAAGTACAGACAGTCATTTTAGTCTTTGTTTTGGCAGCCTAGTTTGGCCTTGAGATTTTATCAGTCTCTCCTTGCTCATCCTTCTTAGCGTTGTCATATTTAGGGCTCTTTCAGGGTCAGAGTGATGGAAGCCATTGTTTTTACTGGTTTTGGCATATCGAATACGTGACGGACAGCTTGTCAGGCTCTGCCGTGCAGGCAAGATACTCTTAGTAGCTTGCTGGGCTCTCTGAGAGGTGCGGTAGAATAAGCGTGACCACGATTTATTTTATTTATAAATTTTTTGTAAATAAAAATTTTTATTTATAAAATAAAAATATATAAAATATAAAATAAAATATATAAAATCCTATAATTAAAAAATGCTTACTTTTCATTCTAGGCTCGTTGGGGAATTGGGGTTGGTACCCTGCAGCAAAGTGGGGCTGTCGTGCACTGCTGGGAGCCCAGGCCCACACACGAGGACAGTGTCACGTTCTGCGTGACAGCTGCTGACCGACATCTTCTGTTGCTGGTCTGCAGTCTGACTGTCCTGTGACAGCTTGTGACAAGCCACAAGTACTCAATGCTCAGGTCAGCGAAGGAGGCCACAAGGACACAAACTGCTCTCCACTCCCTTCACACTTAGGGCTGCCACTTAAAAGGCCACAGCATCAACACACTGAAGGCCAGAATGCACACAGCCTTCAAATACATCTCCATCAGAAACTTAAACAGGATCTGCCATGGCGTAGAGGAGAACCTCCTGGGAGCTGCCTGGGAACCACCTGGTGTGTGTGCAGGCTCGCGGACACAAGGGAATCTAGGAATAAAGGCTTTGTGGAGGCACACAAACATGTACAGGGTTAGGGGCTGATGGAAGGACCCTGTGGCAGCTTCCGCTGACTGTACACAGTTCTTCAGGCCAAGAACTCCGACAGATCTTAGTAACAGCAATAACAAAAAGCCAAACACAAAACCAAGAACACACCCGCCACCCCGCCCCCAACCAAAAGGCACAGTGAGCTGTAAGGTCTCAAGTCTCAATGTCTCTCGGGAACCCCAGGACCTGAAGTGAAAAATTCCTAACTTTGTACTGGGGCACTCGGGGCTGAGGCCACCAACACGGACATGTGTGCCAAGTCTCATAGAGCTTCCAGCCAAAGTGGAATGCAAGTGAATGGACAGGCTGTTAAACATGATGCAGGGGGAGACATGTGAAACACTTTTTACCTTGTCCACATTAGCTCGAGTTTTAGCAGATGTTTCCACATAGTTAACATTCCACTGGTCTGCTCGGCTTTTTGCCTCCCTCTACAGAAACCTGCCTTTTATCTTCTAAATCTGATTTGTTACCAACCAGCAGAAATGGAACATTCTCATCTTCTTTTACTCTTAAAATCTGCTCCCTGGATTAAAAAAAAAAGAGAGAATGATTAATGTTTTTATTAATACTAATTAATACTGGTATTTTGCTACATATTAAAATGAGGAAATACCAAGCACCAAACAATTAGCATTGATTCATGCCTCTATACAGTAATGATGAGCTCACTTGGCAAACATTTGTTGTAGGAAACAAGCAACCTTCTTACTTTCTTAGACCATTTGTCATTTCACTTATACGGTCATGTCACTGACAGAGGAAAACATACCAGAGAAAAGCATAAACCATTCAACAGAGGTATGAAAATGTCAAATGCTTTAAAAAAAGTTTTTTATATTGTAACAACTTCAGAACAGCAGAAAAGTTGTGAATTCAGTAGTGAGTGTGGGTATAAGCTACTATCGCTACTGTTTTGGGTATAAGGTAATAGTGCTCCTGCTGCTGTAAGCCTCATGTCATGTGCTACAGTTATCACAGTGAATGGGAATAGAGCATTATTAACTAAGTGCGAATCTTGTCCAGATAGATGGTCTATTCTCACCTAACGTCCTTCTTCTGTTCAAGAAATCACACCCAAGACTAGGTGTCTCATTTAGCTACCACCTCTTAGACTCCACTTGCCTGTGCCTATTTTCAGACTTTTCCTGGTGCTGCCGACCCTGCCAGCTTTGAGCAGTCCTAGTCAGGCCACTGGTAGTATGGCAAATATCTCTCAACAAGGATTTGCCCCATGCTACTCTAATGACAAACAGGCCATGGATTTCAAGAGGATGCCCAGAGGCAGAGAAAGTCATTCTTAATCTGTCGCAGGAGTCCAATAAATGCTTTCAAAGTCCTACCCAGGTCAGAAATATCTGGAAGTCAATCTTGAGTACAGATAAATTTATCTCTAAATTTGCAATTTGGTGATGAACTATAGACTGAAAGTGTGCCACAATTTTAAAGGTTTCATGTGACCAAGTTGTGTCCTTATCTGCAGTAAAATGGGACTCAAATCATACATGGCCCATACTAATGTTTAGTAAATGTGAGTTGCTACTATTAGGTTGCTGGAGAAAAAAGGTTTTCTTATAAAAAGCAAGCAGAAAAAGAAATCTGCAAGACTTAGGCAAGCAATTTTGCTATTTTGAACTCAAGAGATGTTAAAACCATCAGAACATAAATATTTCAGAGGAAGAGAATAAGAGAAAATTAAAGACATGCTAGGATCTTTATAGGTGAGCAAAGTGCACCTAACTTACGGCTTGTACCGTGAAATCTGAGCTCATCCATCTTTCCTGTTCTTATCAGAGGACTCACCCACCTTGTCTTCTTAGTGTCTCCTGATTGATAGCAAAACCTCACCCCAAATCTAGTTAGTACTACTGACACCCTATTAGAGACAAGGATGATGAAGAAAACCTGCTGAGTCACAGCTAAGAATGAGGGGTTGAATCTGAGAAATCACTGCACAAACACAGAACTTCTACACTAGAGTCCAAGAGCTTCCCCCATAATGAAACCAACATCTCTGCAATTATGGATTTTCAGGGACTGCTCAGCGAACCTACGTGCTTCACCTGAGACTTCTCTGGCACTGAGTGAGCATGTCCACTGGACACTGGCAAGGTTTGTGGTGCACAGGACATCCCTGCATGGCAAAATACACATGGCAGAGGGAAACTGCTCTATTAGACTGATCATACCTGTGCAAGAGCACAAGCTAGGGCCGGAGGAATAGTACAGCGGGTAAGGCGTTTGATTTGCATGCGGTTCGATCCTCGGCATCTCATGGTCCCCTGGGCACTGCCAGGAGTTAATTCCTGAGTACAGAGCCAGGACACAGACACACACAGGCACACACACAGACACACAGACACACCACGCAAGCTCAGAAAAGAGGTGAAAGGAAAGTGACGGATTATGTATGCACAGGGAAAACTTCACCTTTCTGGAAAAATGCTGTCACTGAAAAATGCATTTCAGCTGAGGGTTAGAATAGATACTAACAAAGTAATTACAGATAAGCCAATGCTGGGAACTACTTTAATTACCTCACTAAAAAAAATCCTGTATTAAAATGTGTTTAACACAATAAAAATAAACTGTAGGGGAAAAGACTATTTTAAAGAGAAACTTCTGTGCCTCATTTTATTTTTTTATTTTTGCTTTTGGGTCATACCCTGGTTCTGTCCTCAGAAATTATGCCGGGATCAAACCCAGGTCAGCCACGTGCAAGGCAAAGGCCCTCCCTGCTCTACTATGGCTCCAGCCCCTGTGCTCTGTTTTAACGGACATCACATTTAGGAAATGTGGTGTCCGTGTCCTGTCTGAGTGCAGCAGCAGGGGCTGTGCCACTGCCTGAACTGTGGGGATGGGAGACGCTACACAGCCCTCCTCGTGCTTCGGTCCCTTCATTTAAAAATGTGGGTGACACCCTTGCCCTAAAGTCCCCAACATGGGGCTGGGGCTCAAGTGTGTGGCACTGAGAAGGGCCAGGGGTCTCCTCAAGAATAAAATAGCGGACTGGAGCAATAGCCCAGAGGGTAGGGCGTTTGCCTAGCAGGCGGCCGGCCTGTGTCGGCCCGGGTTCGATCCCCGGCAATCCCATATGGTCCCCGAGCACCGCCAGGAATAATTCCAGAGTGCAGAGACAGGAGTAACCCCTGAGGATCGCCGGTGTGACCCAAAAAGCAAAAAAAAGCAAAAAAAAAAAAAAAAAAAAAAAAGAATAAAATAGTCCCGAGCTGTGAGCACCATTTTGTGAGCCACTAAGAAGAACTGCTGCCAATGGAGAGGCACCGCACTCTTGCGACTCATCCGTGCTTAAGAGAGGTGACGAGTATGATGTCTCTGCGCATGACTTGAAATCTCTGTGCATGGCATTATCTGGGTCAGTGCTGAGAACAGTGTCTAGTCAGTGCAGGGAAAGCATGCGGCACAGCATCATTTCACGATAGCTTCAGTCACCCGGTCACCAGTGGGTGAGCAAATGACCGGTCAGACACAATGCTTATAGGAAGTGCTCTGTGCCTAGACTGTGTCCTGATACAAACAGACTATGGACATCTGTCGGGAGCCGCAGGGGTCTCCAACAGTATCAGGGAATGAGTTCCCTTTTATCTCAAGAACTGGCATCAGATGGAAAAACCCCAAGTTCAGCGCAGTTCCAATAAGCTTTTACTAATCACCAATAATTAAACAGGCGCTGCTATTACAGTCCAAGATAATGGGATTTCCCAGACCTCTAGCTCTTGGCCAGACCTCCGATCATGGACTCGGGCTCAGGTCTCCCAACAAAATGGATGGCTTTTCCCCATGTCAGTCCCTTTTAAATACCGAAAAGTCAGAATCCTTTCTACAGGGTGGGTTGGTGCCACTCCTCTGCTTGAGGTCTAAACAAATGATAATGCCGGGCCTAGTCTCTTCCTGACTCAGGAATTACTCCTGGAAGTGCTCGGGGACTCACAGACATGGGGGCAGAGCTGCTGCATGCTCTCCCTGTGCCCAGCCACTCACGAGGCACACAGGAGGGATGGCGGGTTATAGCCCTGGCCCGCCACCCCAGCAGAACCTCACAAGAAACCAGACGACCCCCCACTCCATGAGGGCCGCCATTTTCCACATCCGACTTCCCTCTCGTCAGAACTTCACCCAGAAGAAGAGCTGATCACAGCCCAGCTCATCAATAAATGCTGGAGATCAGAGGTGACTACAAGAGTATGCTACCCGCACGGCAGAGCCTGGCAAGCTACCTGTGTTGTATTTGATATGCCAAAAACCAGTAACATTTATAGACCTCATTCCCATGACCTAATGGAATGGTTTGAGGCTCTTTATGTTCCTGGAGCAAGCAGATGCCCTTGGGCTCTACTAGCATGAAACAGGACATAGGGAGATGTTACTGGTGCCCGCTCGAGCAAATCGATGAATGGGAAGACAAGTGACAAGTCTCTTCCTCCAAGATTATCTCTTATGTCAAAACACTGGAGGGCTGGTATAAAGAAAAAACATCTTAATGGATGTATATTCATGGGGGAGAATCACATTATAATTTCAGGCCAGGGACTTCATGCATCTAGATGGTACCCACAAGGTCCTTCTTATTTCTACTCTGCAACAGGGTCATTCTGAGTGTCCTGTCCTCTTTACTGAAAGGGTCATGCTCGCTTGCCTGAGGGCAAACGAGCATGATCCCTCCTTTGATCTTGGCAGAGTTGATAAACCATAGGCTCAAGGTAACAAGAGTAGTGGTCTCCTGGTAAATTCTAATTGTTCCATGCTAGGACCAGTGGGTGTTAAGAGAAACTGTGTCCAATCTAAATAGCATTGAAATCATAGTAGAGATTATAATAATATTCCAAGAGTTATTAATTCAGAGTCAAAATGAGTCCTCTAACTGCCAAACCCTCTATCAGTGTTTACACAAAAGAGATCTCATTAGCATGAACTCTGGCTTAAAGAAGTGTAAATAGCTTAAACTGTAAGTAGGTTAAACTGCAAAGATCTCAAGCTAGCTAGGCCTTGTCATCCAAAAGACACCCACAGACACCTTCATCCTTCATGGTCTGAACGTACTTCCAAATACCCCCTTGATAAAGTCAAAATGTCCCTTAAGCCAGGGTGTCTGGGTGCCACATGTTGCACTGTGACATCAGTAGTGATGGCAGCTTTCTACCACTCACGTGGACCTTGCAAGAAGCACAGCAACTCTTACCACCACCGTGAGGAAATTATGATTCTCTCTGCAGACCATTCTGGCCTTGCCTTCCAGTGTGAATAACAACAAATCCCTAGTTCCTGTTTAAACTAGTTTCTTTTTGATCAACAACCTACACAAAGATATTAAAAACTGATTTTATCGCCTGGTCATTTTTGTTTGTTTTTGGGTCACACCTGGCAGCACTCAGGGATTACTCCTGTACTCCTGGCTTGGCACTCAGGAATCACTTCTGGCAATGCCCAGGGACCCTTATTGGGTGATGGGGATAGAACCTGATCGGTTGCTGGAAGAGCAAATACCCTACCTGCTGTACCATTTCTCCAGCCCCTTTATTGCCTGGACTTACTAAATTCCAGGAAGGTGAGACTGATTCAGGTATCAGTGACTTCCAGCACCTCTGCTCATATGGATATAAAGATACGAATTTACTGAATAAGCACCTAGTGAGGTTCTTTGGAAAGAGGAATGACTAAGACTGCAGTATGATTACTGCCATCAGAAACAGGGCCATGGAACCTGGGACCTATCGGGTTCAGAAGCAAAAATACAATATTCTACAGTCAGTCAGTTGTCTCATTAGCTACTGTGCTGGGCATCAGAGGAAGGCAATGCACAGAGGATGCATCTAGCCTTCATGGACATTTTCCATCATTGGTGATGCCTATAAACAGAGCTTTTAAGATTATACAATTTAAAAAATAAAAACGGATCTTTACAAACTGATTCACCCTCTCCATTTTTGGCATAAGTGAAATGCAAAAGAAAGTAACAAAAGTTTTCTAAGTATCAAATATGTATTACATACAGCTGTCTATTAAATGCAAGAACTGCCAATATGAGACCAAGGATACCAAATAGCTAAGAGATGGGTCCACTTCTTTGTTTTGGGGGCCACGATGCCAGTGATCAGGGCTTACTTGTTGCTCTATGCTCAGGGGTCACTCCTGATAGTGCTCAAGAGACCGTATGGTATGGAAGCCAGTTGGTCATATGCAAGACAAATGTTATACCCGCTGTACTATGGCTTAGCTTCAAGATTGTCCAGTTTTTAAGAGTTTTACGTTAAAGAGGAAAACACACAGAAGCAAGTAGTGCTAGTCCCAGAGCACAACTCATGAGGCTGCTTAAGAACCTGGAGGGGGAAGAAGGATGGCGCAGAAAGGAGCTGAACTGTGTCACTGCAGGTGTGGCCAGGCCAGCTGAGAGGACCGCCCAACTGCCGGTGAGTCACCAGGGCTGTGGTTCCGGAAGGGAGGTGTAAGGGAAGAGTGACAAACGGGTCACCTATTTTCTGCACAGCAATAATTCAAGATTCTCCCCCAGGTAAAAATAACCCCTTTGAGATACAGCTTTGACTTTGGAGGTGATTATCATGAAAATATTAATTCCATTATTAATAATAATTACAAAATGCTATGCAATTAGTACTCAAATATTTGCTGAATTTAAAAACTGACATTTTTGCTTTTGGTTCACACCTGGCTGTGCTCAGGGCTCACTCCTGATGGTGCTATTCCTGGTGGGGCTTGGGAAACCATATGTGGTGCTGGGGCACAAACCAGGGCTGGCTGCGTGCAAGGCAATGCCCAACCCACTATACTATCTCTCCAGCCCCTCACGCTTATAACTTTCAACATGTCTCCCAGGATTACAAGTAACAGAGGACTGCCACTCTCAGTACTTTATCACATGCAAAACTTGTTTCTTAGAGACCAACAAACCTAATTCTGCAAATAAATCCATATTCTAAAAGTCTCTCAGTGACAATCATTTTTGCAAAGAGTGTACTTCTAGAATCCTTTAAGTTCTTAAGTCTTTGGAGTGTATACATGAAAAGGACTGCTTTGCATAAATTCACGCTTTCCCCTTGGATGCATGAGCCTGAATCCAGGGCCCTGGCAGAGCAAGCGTGCATTCTACCTCTGACCCACACACCCGGTCTCCTCCGAGTTCACTTTGTTCACACCCCAACTGTGTGGCTGGGTTTATTTTAGTCTTTTCACTCATTTATGCTCCCAACCTCCTCCCCCTTGCCTGCTGATGCTGCTGACCTGCTTGCAGTGGTGTGGCCAGGGCTAGCCATATGCTTGCCGTATGGGTAAGCGTATCCCAGCACTCCTGGCCTGGTGCATATGGATCTTCTTAGCAGCTATGCCTGCAGCTGCTGATGTAGCTTGCCCACACCTCGCAGCAGCATAACCAGAATTGTTGGCCCAGTGTGTGCACGAACCAGGGATTGGACCTTGTGATCACACACTTCGACAGCAGGTACGCTGAGCCCTGTACTCTTGCTCTGCACCCTGCAAGGGCTCTCTCCATCGCTGCTCATCCTCCTTTGCTTGGGCTCATCTACTTGGGAAGGCTGGCCAGCCCTCTCTCTCCTCCCTGGACGCCCACAACAGCAGTTCCCATGTTTCCTCTATTGTCACAAACTTCTTCACAGTCTCATGTTTTATTCAACTAGCCTGTGACTCTTCAAAAAGCAATACATTAACAAAAGTGCCTGGAATCGAGGGCAGGCGGGAAAATGGTGCCACGGGTAGAAGGATGTGGACACTGGTGAAGGGATTGTGTTGGAACATGGTATGTCTGAAACTCAATAATGAGTAACACTGTGAATCAGAGTGCCTCAATAAGCATTTCAAAAAATAAACTAGAAAGGAATACATTACATGCACTTTTCACATACAAAACTAGCACTAACACAGAACTAAAAAAATATGAGGCTGGGCAGAGAAAGATAGTTGATGGGCCAAGGGCGTAAGAGAAAGATAGGTTGATGGGCCAAGGACATGCTCTGCATGCGGGAGGCAGGGGTTTGACCCCAGCACTGCATGATCCCCTGAGCAGCACCAGGAGTGACACCCCAGCACAGCGATGGGAGTAGCCCCAAAAATAATACGTAACTCAAAGAATATTTATGTAATGACTCAATGGCTAATTCACATTGTATTTCTCTGAGGTATAGAGAAAAATCCCTCCCTTTCACAAAAACTCTCCTACCCAAATCACACGGATGACAATTTTTTTTATACATACACAGTAAAGTCAGGGGCAGTCCCAAAGGGCAGAGAGATCCCCTGCTCTGGCGAGCAGGCGCCAGGCTAAGTTCTGGTGCCATGTGGTTCTGAGCAACACTTGGAATAGGCCCTGATCAGTGCTAGGTGCGATCCCCAAACCAGAATAAATAAGAAAATAAAACAACAACTGAAAAATATGCTTTAGAAGATTAGATACTACAATTGACTTGCCAAGCTCTATTATTTCTACCAAAGTTGCTATCTGTGCCGTGACTCAAGGCTCTGTAGTACAAGCATGGCCACGTGCCTGCTGAGTGTGACACAGAAAACCCAGTGACCAACACAGACAGATTCAAAATCTGGGTCAGAGCTTCATGATGTGACTCAGCGTGGGCTATTACGGCAGTGGTACTGCTCGGAAAAGAAATGCTTCAGTGATGCAGAAGGAGGCTCTGGGCACCGAGGATGTCAGGAACAGAGAACGGAGCCTCTCGAGGGCAGCAGCCAGGTTACTGCAACTCCAGAGAGGAAAGAACACAAGGAGGGGGTGGGCGGGGAGATCGCCCAAGGGCACCCGTTTCTAGGAAAACACCGGTCAGGCAGTGTCAGGGAGTGCCTGGCGTACCTGAAGTCAGCTGTGGCTGCAAAGGATTCCATTTCCGTGATGGAGAAGACGCAGAGGAAGCCCTCCCCGCTCCGGAAGTAGTTGTCTCTGATGGCAGCATAGTCCTCCTGCCCTGCTGTGTCCAGGATGTCGATCTGCACCTCCCTCCCCGTCCAGCACCACCTTCTTCCGGTAGCTGTCGGCTTTGGTAGGCTCATAGTCCTCCACAAACTAGAGAGAGAGAGAGCCATGCTCATTTTCAAGTCACTGCTTTTCAATGCTTAAAATACAGAGTCACACAAAACCACCAAACAGCAGAGAGGTCCACGGCAGAGATGGTCGGGAGGATGTTACTTTGAATTTTCTCCTAGACAATTTGGCGTCTTCCTCATCTGCAACAAGCTGGGGTTAAGCTATCAGCTTCACACTGTTCACGGCTTGAAAACTTCCCTCTTTCTATCCTGAAAATGCTATACTGTGCCTTGACTATTTTATTAAGTGTTTAAGAATTCATTCGTGTGAAACTAAATGCAAACCTCATACTCGAACTGTGGAAATAAATAAAAACACTTAAATATTACATATTTCTGGTGGTGTCGGAATAAGCCCAGGGCCTCCCACTGAAAGGCACGCAGTCTATTCTTTATCAAGTCTTGTCCCTAGACCCAGTCAACACTTAGATAAAAGCAGAAGCAATAAAACATTTGTTTTTTGGGGGGGGGAGCTAAACCTGATGGTGCTCAGGGCCTCCCTCGGGGCTCTTTGCTCAGGAATCACTCCAGGCGGGAACCCGCGCACCATATGGGAAACCTAGAATGGAACCAAGGTTGGTGCATACCTGTTGTACAATTGCTTCAGCCTATAAAATCTGTCTTTTCCCAAAATGAACCAAATCAATAATGTGGCTTACATTAGGGCTTTGCCATTTTTTTTCTCTGTGACACTTTTGTACCTGAGAAATACAACCAGACAAGAGCTGCCAGAAACATCAGATTTATTAGGAAGTAGTTTCTCAATTAATCTCTGGTCACCAAATAACTCAAAAAACCTTTTCCTATTGCCTAATTTTTCTTGAGCTCCACATTCAGTGACCCAGTAACAGGCTGCCACTGCAGTTTAAGAAACTGGGTCTTAAACTAGTCAGTAGGATATCACCTTCTGGATTCTAAGATTTCTCCCCCAATCTTCTAGCTAATGTGTGTGTGTGTGTGGTGGGGATCAATTTGGTTCTGTCACATGCAAGGCAAGTGCCTAAAACCTGTACTATCGCCCCAACTACAACTTCTGACACTTTAAATAGTACAACTGAGTAAGTGTATTCTGTTTCCATCAGCCCTACATATTATCACTTGGTAATTTTGATCTGTGCACTTGTTAGTATGGTGTTCTATATATATTTCTGTTGTTTCTTAATACATACATTTGTATCATCTGATGTTTTCTTACTTATTTGCCCAACGTTTATGTTCCTCTACTAGAATCATATTTCTAACAGCTGGGATCTTGACTACTCTACTCCTTATTTTACAACTCCAAAGCATGGTAGACATTTAAAAATGAACACATATTGTATATTTGTGAGTGTTCAAGTTATCTAATACTCTACAATATCTATGTGGCAATATTTAGCAAATATTACATGAAAGTTCAACCATTCATTAAACATACCATGTGACTATTGTTACTTTTGACTTCCTTATTACCAAGGTAATTTATTAATAATGACAATAATAAAAATAATAAAAATAAACCTCATTCCCATGACCTGAACGAATGAGTTTGAGGCTCTTCGTGTTCCTGGAGTGAATAGAGGTCCTTGGGCTATACTAGCACGTGACAGGGATGAATGAGATGTTATTGGCACCTCTCGAGCAAATCGATGAACAATGGGAAGACAAGTAACACAAGTGATTACCAAGGTGACTGATTTCAGGATTAGTCTAGAAGGAGACTGGATATTGAAAGGATGAGTCTGGGCAAAGGGAGATGGTCCAAAGGGCGAGGACAGAGGCTCGCCCTTTGTAGCTACCAGGGGCACCTACGGGAGTAACTCTGAATACTGTGGCTCCCCAAACAAAATCCTAACAAAGAATAACATGAGAACAGAACAGATACGTAAGTTCATTTAACGTGCCACTCGGGACCAGGAGATACCTCAAAGGCTGGAGCACAGGATTTGTGTACAGGAGCCCTGAGTAATAATACCCTGGGCACTGGACAGTGTTACTTGCAAACTCCTCCTTCCCCCCAAAATAAAAAGAACCATCCAATCTCCTCTATAAGTATTTATTTTATCATCAACAGGACAACTGTTGGATTTAAGAGTTCGTGTGCATGAAATACATGTAGATGCACAGGAAATGCAGACCTGGGCGGCCAAAATGCATTTTTGGAGGTTGAAACTCCAGGTTTAACACTTTAATTCATTAACTATCATCATTCTTGGCAGGGTGGCTAGCTCTTGGGGTTCTGTTTTCTTATCTGTAAAATGGAGACAGGACAGAGAGAAAGGGAAAGAAATAAAGAACCTGCCATGGAGGAGGGCTGGGGAAGGGGAGGGAACCGGGATGTTGGTGGTGGGAGATGGGCACTGGTGGAGGGACGGGTGCTGAAACACTGTATGACCAAAACCCAAACATGAACTTTTTAATTGTATATCTTTTTATTTGTATATCTCATGGTGGTATAATAAAATACTTAAAAAAAAAAAAATGGAATAGACAGGACCATCTACTACGCAGGACTGTTACTAAGATTTACAGGAAAAGAATAACCATAGACCTTTCATTGGGAGAAAGAATGGAGTGGGCTGGGGTGTGGCTGCAATGTATGAGGCCC
Organism: Cryptotis parvus; assembly: GCA_021461705.1. Lineage (NCBI taxonomy): Eukaryota > Metazoa > Chordata > Mammalia > Eulipotyphla > Soricidae > Cryptotis > Cryptotis parvus. The sequence goes on along the minus strand of JAJIBD010007866.1, from coordinate 19,312 downwards.
GGCTTCCATCCCCAGAAACACGCAGACACACACTAAGGTGGGTCACTAACGAGAAATACAATCTTGCTCTAACTAGGGTAATTAGGCCTAATATACATACATGCACCCATATCTCTAATCTGTCTGGTAATTATAAAGTTTAGGAGATGGTTGTTAACTGGGGCTAAATACAATGTCATGCCAAGTATACAACAAATAACTGTCCTTTCTAAATTCATCAAAGAACGTCTACGTATATTAATCAAAATCCTCAACTCAGGCACACTATTTACCCACCAGCTCTATTAATTTAAGATGGAAATCACTGGAGTACTGAAGACAGGGGCCAGAGAGATGACTCAAGGGTAAAACACACACTTTGCAAGTAGGAGGCTGCAAGTTTGGTCCCCGGTACTGCATGGTCCCCGAGCATGGAAACAATCCTGAGAAAGAGCCAGGAGCAGGCCATGATGCAGTGCTGGGTGCATCCCCCTAACCAAACTTAACATCTTTAAGAAACTAAAGAGAAAGAGTCAAAGTTAAGACTGCTAAGAATAGGTAGCTTTTCCAGTTTAATTTTGTCTTTAAAGGAGGAGTTGAGGGGGTGGTGGTGACCCTGGTGATTCTTAGAGTTTACTCTTGGCCCAACACTCAGGAATCCCTCCTTGCGGGCTCAGGGAACCACATGGGATGCTGGGGATTGAACCTGGGTCAGTCATGTGCAAGGTAAGCACCCTCCCCACTGAACTATCTCTCTGACTCAAGGAGTTTTTAAAGATCTTTAAGTTTTGACTTGTTAGATCAAGCTGTATATAAAGGTTGGCTCTGAATTTTAAAACCGGGGAAAAAACCCAGCAGCTGTCAAGTAGTCATGGAACACAACTAGAAGAGCACCAGCGTAGCGATAGCCTGTGCCAGGGAGCCCAAACTTCGGATCCCACTTAGCATCAGCACCACTTAACATCAGCGGGAAGAGCAGCTGGTGAAGCACATGCTCCCGTGGGCTCAGCTGAAGGGGCCCAGCCCCAACAAACCCCCTAGAGAATAACATAAGCCAGCGCTTACCTCATCATACATGAACTGCAGAGTCAGAGCAGACTTGCCCACACCACCGCTGCCCACCATGATGACTTTGTGTAAGGCCAAAGAATTCTGGCCCTTGGGCTTATTTGTGGCCATCCTGTGTCACAGTCTCAGCAAAGCTTAAGAAGAACCTAGGATGAATGAAAGAACAAGTAATACTCAGTACTGTCTGCTGGATTCCAGAGTGGGACAGAGAGAGACCATACTGAGAGTGAGGAATTCAAGGTTTTCATTCTGCACCGACTTTAGCAGATGGAAGATGAGGTCTGTAGGTAGCTAGGGGCAGACCCAATGATCAGAGAACACAGGCAGTAACAACATGGTACTAACACAAGTATCTGACTCAAGGCCACTTCACACAGCAGTTTTCAAATGTGCCATGACCAAAAGTGAAAATCCCCTGTCATGCCGACAAGAATGTGTATTCATTTTATTAGACTCTGACCACAGATGATAAAAACAGGCTAATGGATCTCTTTGTGTACGCAATCTATATTGACAAAGATTCATGTGACATGGTTTCAAATTTTACTAAGTAACTGACATACATGAAAAATTGCTAGTTCAGAGGCTCATTTACTGCCTGTTTAGAAACAAAATCCATTCTCGTAACTAGTACTAAAATTAAATCTGAGCGCAATCCCATCTACTCCAGCTCCCGAGCCACATTACTGGAACATCTGTGTAGAAGGACGGATCCCAGAAGCAGCTGGATCTCGAGTTCCTTCATTCTCTCTCCCTCTGCACATGCTTCTGTTTCCTCAGTGCAGGGCCCTGGTTTCTCCAGCAGCTGTGCTGGCGATGCTCAGTAATGGCACCCAGCCTGCTCTGCCATGACACCAGGTCTGAGAGAAAGAGGCCACGAGCCCAAACATACATCGAGCGCCATCTGCGGGCGGCCATTCTGGAGTGAGCAGGTGGCCCCGCTGCTGTGTCTGGGTCAGGCTGAGCTCGCCGAGCACAATTCACAGGGGCACACCCCACCTGCCCAACTCCATCCAGAGTCAGTCCTTTACCCGCGAGTCTCCTTCCGCCCTTCAGTCGCTCCTCTCTTTTGGTAGACTGGTCATTTTATCTGGCTACCTTCTCTTCATTTTGAGATCTTTCCCAGCCTTACTCCTGGTTCTGTGCTCGGTATCTCTCCTTCTGGGGCTCAGGGAACCTTATGTGGTAAAAGTGATCAAACTACAAAGAGCTGCGTGCAAGGCAAGCACCTTAACCTATACACTATTTCTCTAGCTGTGTATCTTTTAAAAAAATGCTTAATTTTTTTTTCCTTTTGGGGCCAATAATGTCCCATTAACATTATTTTAGAAGCTGACACCACAGCCCCCACTGGAGTACCAGGCTCCCACGCCGCTGTCTATAGGTCAGTTTCAACCCTTCCCCCCACTGTGCAGGCTCAGCTCTGGGGCACGCTCTCCTGCTGAGGCCACTGTTCACTCTCTCAGCATCTGTCCTCCCTTTGACTCGCTTCGCTCAGCATGACACACTTCCAGTTTCTAGCCAAGCTCCAGTGAGTACAGGACTTCCTCTTCTATCCCCTTATGTCAAAGCACCAAACTGGTTCACCCACTTGTTTATTTATTGCTGGGCATTAGTGTCATTCCCAGACCTTGGTTAGTGGACGAGTACTGCAGTGAACATCACAGGAGTGCAGACACTTTTTCAAATTCACGGTGTTTGTGCTCTTGGCATAGATGCCAAGAAGCAGAATCACTTGGTCAAGCGCACGGGTGTCTTTCCGTCCTCTCCCATGCAGGAAGTGATTCAAGGCCCCTAGACCAAACATTTCCCACCCAAACGCTCTGCTTCCTATTTCAAATTCTGAGACATTTTCTAACAATGATCAATTTTGCTTTATACTGATTCAAAAAACAAAAACAAACAAACAAAAACCCCTATCTACTAAGATATAAAAGGCATGCTATCCACCCAAAGCAAAAAATCCAATTAATAATGGGATCTTCTGATATAGTTACAGAGATGCTTATTACCAGTATTTGGTTAAACAAAATTATTAGCTGGCAAAAGTCCTTACTGAGCTCTCTTGCCTCTCCTCATCTCGTGCCTCTCTCTCATCTCCACTCACTACTCCCCCGACCCTCCAGTTTCCTTCCTTTCTCTCGTCACCGTCACCTACCCCACTCTATCCCCTTTCTTCCCTCTTCCCACTCCTGTTTCGGGCCACACCTGGATCAGAGGTGCCAGGAACTGAAGCCAGGGCCTCTGCAAGCATGAGCTCAGTATACTGAGCTGTCTCGGTCCTGAGATTTGTTTTAAAGAGAAGCAAAGCACAGAATTTCTTTCCATTCCAGTTTGAAGAGTGCATCAAAGGCTTATGATGAATGAATTTTAGTTTCTATTAAACCTCTATGAGCTATTAGTAATCATATATAGGTAGAGGCCAAATTACTCACTATCAAAACAGAGACACTACAGATCTGCATTAAAGATTCTTGCTCAACAAGAGATGAGACATATAAATAACTCATATGCGACCACCATCTGCATTAAAGATACTTGCTCAAAAAACTAGGAGATATTACATATAAATAACTCATACGTGACCACTATCTGCATTAAAGATATTTGCTAAAAAAACAAACCAAGAGATTACAAATAAATAACTCAAGCACAACCACTATCTACATTAAAGATATTTGCTCAGAAAACAAATTATATTATAAATTATAATATAATTTATATTATAAATAACTCATACGTAACCACTAACTGCATTAAAGATATTTGCTCAAAAAAAAAAAAACCAAGAGATACTACATATAAATAACCCATGCATGATCCCTATCTCATTCGAGATAGCGGATCATAAACCCAAACCATAAAAGGCAAACCAGTAATTATGAAATTAATAATTTTTTAAAGTTAGAAAATATTCAACCAAACCTTGCTTACTTTTCAAGCCTGTGCTCTCTCTTGAACATATATTTTTTCTCCTCTGCTTTCTCCACTCTGAGCTCGTGTTTCTCGTGAACTCTTCTTTTTCTCCCCTTACATCAACATGCAAAGTTATCTTGCTTCACCTATATATGCATATATAATATATATTGTATATGTATATAAATATCACATATTTATATTTTTTCTTCAATAAAACAAAATAGACAATTCTATTTTGGAAGGGACTTAAAATTATTGACTATTACCAGGAAGAGACAGTATAGTATCACTGGTGTATTTCTCTATCTAAAGGACATATATTATCAATACTCTAAAGTTCCATAAGCACTGGGAAAGCTTCCAGTTTTTAAAAGAGAGCTAGTCAAACACTGATACAAAGTCCTCCAAAGAAATGAATGAAATGCAGATTGACCTATATGATAAATATTATATCAAACTCTAAATAAAAAGTTACCAGATAGAATACAGCACATTAAAATGACCAAGTGGGACTCAGATGTGCAAGAATGTCTTTACAGTGTACTGTTTTATATATTCTTTTATTTTAATATTTTATCATACTACCGTGAGATATACAATTACAAAGATGTTCATGTTTGGGTTTTGGTCATACAGTGTTCCACCACCCATCCCTCCACCAGTGCCCATTCCCACCACCAATGTCCCCAATTCCCTCCCCCTCCCTAGCCTGCCTCTATGGCAGCTTCTTTATCTATTTTCTCTCTTTCTCTCTCAAACTAACAAAGATAATTTGTTAAATAATCTTCTTAGTTGTATTGTTTTATATATTCTAACTGCTATCTGAAGTGTGCCCTTACCCCCCAACTCCCAGGCCATAACCCTTATATATTTATATTTCATACTTTTGGGTTGCCCATAAATCTGACAAATTTTAAGTAATAAAGGAGTTACTATATTATGAATGCTGATAAAACCTTATCGTTAGAAATGAGTAATCCATACCCTAAACTCATACACAAAAAGTCATCTTCCATTATAAGTATGCAATCAAATTCTACATAAAACTTTTAGATGTAACATGTTCACTGTCACTGTCTTCCCGTTCATCATCGATTTTCGAGGGCACCAGTAACATCTCCATATGTCCTGTCTATACCCTCATTCCCATGACCTGATGGAATGGTTTGAGGCTCTTTATGTTCCTGGAGCAAGCAGATGCCCTTGGGCTCTACTAGCATGAGACAGGACATATGGAGATGTTACTGGTGCCCGCCGAAGCAAATCGATGATGAACTGGAAGACAGTGATACAGTGAAGAGCAAATTACCAGCAGCATGAAAAGTAAAAACTTCACCACAATTAAAACCAGCAGTTTTCAAGAAAAAGTGTGGATGGGAGAGCTAAGCTTGGGTTGAAAGACACAGCTTACCAGGAAACGAGAACCTAGAATGATGGCAATGGAGGTTCTACAGAGTCAAAACTGCTGGGAACACAACTCGGCATGCCAGGGACAGACTCCTCTCCTCAGGCACTGCAGGGCCAGCACTGGGAGCAGGAGGGAGAGAGCAGGGACTACACACCAGCAGGTTTCAGGGCAAGGGAGGAGAGTGTGGTTGGGTTCAAGGATGAAGGCAGCATTTCTCAATGGAGGTCATGTGCCCTCGGAGCATCCATGGGCATCACAAGTGAGAATCGCATCAATAGGGAGCAGAAGGCACAGCACAGGACCCGGAACCGGGAATGGGGGGGCCCCAGGAAGGAAACAGTGGGGGGGGGGGGGGCAGTGGGTAGACAGAGAAACCTGTATTAAGGGAAACTGGGAACTGAGTACCAAGGAGGGAGTACAGAAAGGGAAAATTCAAGCAAACCACCCACTTTGGGTAACAAAAGAAGAGGAACAATCAGTCAGGGTGAAAATACTGATACAAGGAAATAGAATATCAGGGAGGCCGGAGTGAAAGTTTAGCAGGGAGGGCATTTGCCTCGCACGCGGCTGACCTGGGTCCAATCCCTGGCATCCCATATGGTGCCCTGCACACCTCCAGGAGTGATTCCTGAGTGCAGAACCAGGAGTAAGCCCTGAGCATCACTGGGTGTGATCCAAAAAGCAGAAAACCACACACACAAAAAAATCAGGACTGCTTTGGGGAGAGGTGAGTAGAGTAGGTAGTGTGTCACAGCCGGAGACACAGGAATTACTCCTGGTGGTGCTTAGGGGACCTTAGGAGCTGCCAGGGGTCAAACTGGGGTCTCCGTGTGCAAGTCGAAGTGCTCCACCCACTACACTGTAAATTTAAATGAAGGACTAACATTCAAAGGCCGGGTGTTTAAGAAACCTAACAAAAACTTTTAATTTCTATAATTTGTATTTGTTTTAGGTGCTATGCATATGTGCTATGTACTTAGAGTTATACAACAATCCTGACTTGTCACAGGGATGTATTTTAAGAAATGTGGTGGCAGGTAATTTCATCACAGTCTGAAGGTCACGAAGAATAATCATAGAAACCTGGTTGGGAGTGCCCACTGCACACCTAGACTCAGGACTGAGTACATAGACATGACGGCTGCTAGTGTGGGCCACTGCTCACTGGGGTATCATGAAACATACACAGCACGTGAATTGCTTTGGTTTCTCTCACTGATACTAGCTTAGTAATATTTATAAAATATTTTCTAATTAAAACATTAATAAAAGCTTAATTAACATACTGAATAATCACCATTAAAAATTACTGAACTTAAAGATGACATATGGGATCACCTATTAGAAGTACTACTGGAGAAAGCTTAGCAGCAAATACAGTCATTAACAAATGAAAAGACTTGAAAAGAACACCTCTAGTTCACATAAAGACGTTTCTCAAATCTCACTTTTTAGCTGTTAGTCTTTACTAGCTTAGTAGCTCTCTTCTGATTTTTTTTTAAATTACTTTTGGATTTCCTGTTTTTTTCTCTCCAATGGCCATTTTTTCTGAGAAAACACACATTTCGGACAGCCAGAAAACTTTGCTCGGCACTGGAAGTGGATGGTGGGTGGTGGAAATCACAATCCCAGACTTTAAGGGTCTAACAATCAAGGAGGGGGCTGGAGTGACAGTCCAGTGGGTAGGGTGTTTGCCTTGCACGCAGCCAACCCAGGTCTGATGCCCAGCATCCCATATGGTCCCCGGAGAACAGCCAGAAGTAATTCCTAAGTGCAAAGCCAGGAGTAACCCTAATCATCGCTGGGCGTGACCCAAAAAGACAATAAATTAAACAAAAATCAAGGAGCAACATGGACAGGGGGAAGAATCAAACAGAAATGTGAGTTGCTTCTGCATCCTTTTCTTGCATGCGGGAGGGGCGCCAGCTGGGCGTTGGGGCCACACCCAGTGGTGCTCAGGACTTACTCCTGGTTTTGCACTCAGGAATCACTCAGTGATATTGGAGACGTTACTGGTGCCCGCTCGAGCAAATCGATGATGAACGGGAAGACAGTGATACAGTGAATCACTCTGGCAGGGTTCAGCAAGCCACATGGGATACTGGGGATCCAGCTTGGGTCGACTGGGTGAAAGGCAAGTGCCTTCCCCACGGTACTATCACTTGAACCCTACATTTCTACTTAGTTGTGACTGTGCAGCTGCCATTTAATTATTTGTTTTTACAAGGCTCACCCTTGGTGCTCCTCAAGAAGAAGAGGTGCTGCCAGGCCAAACAGCAGGTGCTCAGGAGCCCGTTGGTCTACACCTGGCAGTGCCGGGCAGGGTGTGCAGTCCTCCCGCAGGCTCTGCCAGCTGGGCAGACTCCTGGCTGTCACAGCTGCCATTTTAGAGGACTAGTATTTCATTCTATAGATGCTGAGTTTATAAACCGAGTCTTGGAATACCAGACATCACAGTTATTGTTTATTACCCCCCAAACTCAAGCGTTTTGGAGTGGGGAGGCAGGCAATACCCAACTGCGCCGGGGCCCAGAATGTGTGGGGATCCAATCCAGACCTGAAAACAAAGCTCCAGCCATCTCCCAGTCTGCATTCCAGTTACTCAGAATTATTTAACAGCAGGCTGGCTAACCACTTAGTTCTAAATTTAAAAAGCTTTCCATAGGTAGACTCAGAAAGAGTAATGAATTATTGAAGCCTTCATTAGGCGTATTGTCCCACTGCAGTTCAAAAGTGCAGACATATCCTTCTGATACCTGAAAAATGCAGGTATCATTTTCTAAATTATGGTAATTATGTATCTGGAGAAAGTGCTTACTAGTTTCTAATTGTATCTGATTCCACGAAGAGGATGAAGACTTGTTATTCCTTTTGTGGGTTGCTCATTCCTACCCTTTACTAATAGGCACTCGTCTGGCGTCACATTTCAGGTGCTCTCCCTTGAGGCTGACGCTGGCTGGGCTTCTCCCTCTGACTTCCCCCTTCTATTGGAGCAGCTTCCTTTGAGGTCAGGAAAGCGGACTCCCCACAACACATCGGAAGTAGCAGACCATGTCTCCTAGCATTTTTAAGAGACATGCTTTTCCTCAGGGTTCCTGTGGAAGGAGCAGTGTCATAGGTCAGCTCCTTCTCCAAACATCAAAATACGGAGCTTGGACCACAATTTTGTTAGAAACTTTCATCTCCTTCAGACTGAGTTTGGAAAGAAAACATTACTAAAACGAACCGAGAACATGCGTCTGCTGTCAGGTTGCAAATGTGGTTACCAAAGAGGTAAATAACTCTTTGAATTAACTTAGTCTCTTTGAATTAACATGATGTCCTAGCGTCTCTTCCCTCTCTGCCCAAATCTGCGAGTGTGAAGTTTGCTCATCCCTGAGGGAAGGGCAGACACTACTTGTAGCTTTGTCTCCAGGGCTCCCTCCACCCCGTCGTCCATCAATGCCATCTGTCATCTGTTTTATGTCTTTTGGAACCTGGAAAGTGTGCTCTGCTGACGATCGCTCCATCTGTCCCTATTCTTAGTGCTGTTAGAGATTAACAATTTCGTCTGTACATTTCCCCACCTCTGTTTTGTCACAGGGAGCGGAGATAAAGGAGCCAGACATGTGAATTTGTCTATTAGCTTTCACCATTAACAAGATAAAATTCTTTCTATTTATTTATTTATTTATTTTTGCTTTTTTGGGTCACACACACCGGCGATGCTCAGGGTTACTCCTGGCTCTGTGCTCAGGAATTACTCCTGGCGGTGCTCGGAGGGACCATATGGGATGCTGGGGATCGAACCGGGTTGGCAGTAGGGCAAACGCCCTACCCGCTGGACTATCGCTCCGGCCAAACAAGATAAAATTCTAAACTGTACCTCATGAGCAGACCCAAAATATCTCAAATTTAGAAACTATGAAAATTTCCATTACAGTCATCTAATTCAAATTAGCCTAAGTTTTAAATAACACGATTACTCAGCACCAGTGCTTTTTTTTTTTTGGGGGCTTAGGTGACACTCAGAGATGATGGGGGGGGGTTACTCCTGGCTCTGCTCTCAGGAATTATTCCAGGTCATCCTTAGGGAACCATATGGGAGCCAGGGGATTAAACCCAGGCTGGCCTCGTGCCAGGCAAACTCCCTCCTGATGAACTGCCTCCTCCCGCCCAGCATCAGTGTATTATTTTGCTTGTTTGGGGGATCTCACCTGGAGGTGCTCAGGAGGATGTGACACTGGAGCAGGCCAGGGCAACTCCGAATGCTAAGACTGTGTGCAGTCTTCTGAACCACTGCGGACCCAGAGTCCGGGCAGCTTTAGGACAGAACAGCCTCCTAAAGGGGAGAACGAGTAAGCAGGGTGCTTGCCTAGCTCATATTCACATGGGTATGATCCCTGGCATCACAAACTGGTCCTCAGACCCGCCTGAACAATCACCACCCTCCCCCACAAAAACAACCCCCCCCCTCACTTCCTAACAACACTGGGACATATTAGGAGTCAAAATCCGGGGCCAGAGCAATAGCACAGCAGGGAGGGCATTTGCCTGCACGCAGCCAACCTGGGTTCCATCCCTGGCATTCAATATGGTCCCTCAAGAACCACCAGGAGTGATTCCTGAGTGCAGAGCCAGGAGTAACACCTGAGCATCACTGATCGTGACCAAAAAGACAAAAGAAACAAACAAAAAGTCAAAATCTGTAGGGGGACACAGTGATAGCTCCCACTTTTACAAAATGGTCTCTCTCACCTGTGGATTATGAAGGACCACAGCAGAAGGACTGACAGTACAGGCCCAGTGAATGGCTGGGGACAGCATGCAGGACACTGGCGGCAGTTGCTGTGATTGGTGGGGGAACAGGGATGTCTGGAACACTACCAGAAAAAGTAACACTGTTTAAACCCAAACTGGAAGGAACAAACTCTGGTATTTATTCAACAAAGAAAAGTCCCTGGGTGCCAACTGACCTCTCAGCTCTTCACACCCCACCTGCTGAGTCCACTTTATAGAGCCATGGCTAAAATACCAATTCTACCCTTTGTCTGTTTTGGGTCACACCCAGTAGTACTGGGGAACAAGGGGTGGGGGCTATGCCTACACTGTGCTTGGGTGTCTCCCCGGGCAGTGCTTTAGGGACCATACGGTGCCAACGGAACCCCGGCCTCAGAGCGCAAAGCATATGCTCACCTCACTGAGCACCCTCCGGCCTCAAACTGCTTTTAAGAAATAACAGGGAGAGAGGGAGGGAGGGAAGAAAGGAAGGGATAATTTGTGAAATTCTGAGCTGTTATGTATGCATTCACCAGTAAAGATACAAGTTATGGAATGCTTTTATTATGTGCAGCAGATACGCAACCTGAGTTCATTCATCCCTCACAATTACTCAAGTCACATAACCATCGCAGACAAATGGGAGCGTAAGAAGGGAAAGCTATTTGTGAGGTCCTGTTTTTCAGCGTTTCAGTATTAACATTTAAAAAATGTTACCTTTTTATAGAATCATTATACATAAGACATGAAATAAATCTTATGGTTCCAGAAACTGAGAGGAAAATTCCAAGGAAACCAGGACAGAATTTGTTTCATCAGAAATAAAATCACAATATCTGGGCAGGAGAGACAACAAAGATTAAGGTGCTTGTTTTGCATGTAGCTAGTCTTACATAGCGATCCCGGTGGATATACAGTACCCAAGCACTGCCAGGAATGGCCTCTGCGCAGAGCCAGGAGAAAGCCCTGAGCACCACAAGGTGTGGTCCCAAACTATCACCACCATCACCACCCTGCCTCACCCACAGGAGAAAGAAAGAAATCACAGTAGTTGGAGAGAAGAACGACTATGGAGGAAAAGGTACGATGTCTTCTTTACTGAACAGGTCTATGAGAAGGTTCCAACTACATGATACCTCAGGTAACTCTCAGAAGACTTCGTCATTATCGGCCTTGCTTACAGCTGAGAGTTGAATCACAGAGCTTTCAAAACCGGCAGTTTTCAAAAACTGCTGCTGTGGGTCCAGGATTGGAAAAACTCGAGATTCTAATTGTTTACCATAAATGTTATTGCTGCAGAAGAAATTGGTAAAGAAAGACCTTTCCATGAGAGGTTGAGACCATTTTAGGGAGAATTCCTTTTTCTGTCTCACTGTTTCTGGGCCTCGCTTGGTTGTGCTGAGGATTACTAGTGGTGCTAAGACTTGAACCTGGGCCTCCAACTTTATGCAAACCCTGAGTTCCAGATCAATCAGTAAGCCCAGGGATCTAGTTTGTGTGTTTGTGAGTGTGTGTGTGTGCGTGCGCCACGCGTTTGTGCATGCCCGCCTTGTGGGGGGGGGGGAGAGATGGGAAAGGTGGAAAGATGGAAATCAAACCCAGAACTTCACACATGTGAGGCAAGTTTTCTCTCACTGAGCCACTTCCTCGACCCAGTCTCTTCAACTTGTAAAGGGCATTCCATTGGCCCGAGATGTGGCCCTGTGTTAGAATCCACCTTCCTTGCAGGTGGGAGGCCCTGGGCACCCTAGCCAGCATGGCCCACATCTTGGTAGTGCTAATAGCACTGCCGTGGGAACTGGGGCACCCCAGCTCCTGTGCCATCTTCATGGCCACAAAGTCTGAGACCCAACAACAAAGGGAGGAACTGAGAAATAATACATTACATTGGAAAATGGAACGTTTAAAAAAAGGGATGAAGGGGCTGGAGTGATAGTACAGTGGGTGGGGTTAGCCTTGCAGGCGGCAGGCTAAGGTTCAACCCCTAGTATCCCATATGGTCCCCTGAGAACCACCAGGAGTAATTCATGAGTGCAAAGCCTGGAGTAACCCCTGAGCATTGCAGCATGTGGCCCAAAAAGAAAAAAAAATTAAAGAGATGAAGTTAAAGTACTTATAGTACAGTGACATTTGACTTGGATGTGGTCAACTTGGGTTTGATCCCCAGGCATCCCATATAGCCCTCTGAGCCCCACAAGGGAGTGATCCCTGAGCACAGCCAGGTGTGGCCAAAAAAAAAAAAAAAAAAAAAAAAGAAAAATGTACTTATAAAAGGTAATTCTCATGGGTGGCACAGAAAAGCCATGAAAATTATTTGAGTTGGAAAAGATCAGTGGTAGAGCAACAATCATAGTAAACATAGCACAATTCATTCATGAAGATGGAAATTTCATAAACTACAAGTAGCATAAGTTTACCTATTCACTGTATCACTGTATCCCTGTCTTCCCGCTCATCATCGATTGGCTCGAGCAGGCACCAGTAACATCTCCATATGTCCTGTCTCATGCTAGTAGAGCCCAAGGGCATTTGCTTGCTCCAGGAACATAAACAGCCTCAAACCATTCCATCAGGTCATGGGAATGAGGTCTATAATTGTTACCGGTATTTGGCATATCAAATATGACACGGGTAGCTTGCCCGGCTCTGCCATGCGGGTGACATACATCTTGTAGTCACCTCTGATCTCCAGCATTTATTGATGAACCACGCGGCCGCAAGCAGCCGCACAAGCTGAGCTGTAATAGGCTCTTCTGTCACTGAAGTCACTTAGTAATACACTGCCAAATTTATTTGGTAAATGACATGAACTAGTTTAATATATGAAGGTCTAGAAAATAAACCCATTTAAAGTTATTTTTAGCCAGGGCTAGGGAGATAGAACAAGGGGTGAAGAGTACATACGAGTGCACTCCACCTGGGCTCCACGTGGCCTCCTGAGCAAGACTGAATGGTCGCGTTCCACCAGGTAGTATAGGCACCACAAGGCCTGAGCATCTGCACATCTTCCACAAGTTCGGACCCTAGCTGGCCATGTATCACTGGAAATGGCTCCCAGATCCTCTGAGCAATACTGGGAGTCCCCTCCAAAAAAAAAAAAAAAATGAGTGTGATTCTTATTCTCTGCTGCCCAGGGCACAGTGCGTCAGGTCTGTGGACAGCAAGCTGCCTCTTCGGTAGTGCATGTGGCCTATGGCTTAGATGGGCTGTATCATGGGGCCTTGGAGACTGTCCTTTACCATGGACGCTCCTATCTGCTTTCATACTGGTTCCCATCTCAGGCTCCAAATAGAATAAAGAGCATATAACTGAGACTCTGCACCAGGCCAAGTTCAAGTTTCCTGATCGCCAAAATAACCACATCTCCAAAAAATGGGGCTTTACCAAGCTGAGTGCAGAATAATCCATTACAGTTAAATAGGTTTTATCCCAGAAATACAACAGCTTAATATAAACATTACTATGATACAATCATATCAATAGGCCCAATGAGAAAAGACAAGTAACAACATGAGGGGGAAAGCATTTCATGAAATCCACCACTTGTTATTGTTTTCATTTCTTTAATTAAATGTCACAGGCGACTATGTATATATGTGATTTAAATAAGATGCCTTTTGGAAGGAGGAGGGCCCCCAAGGTGTGCTCAAGAGGCCCAGGGCCCATCATTGGTCCTCGGCCAACTGGACATCTCTCAGTGCAGGCTCCAAGGATGCGGTGCCAGGGGCACGGCTACCCAACGATGCTGTGGGCTGCAGGGCCACCCCAAGGTGCTTAGGGACTCACTTGGTGGTGGGGATGGAGCCATCATCAGGATGTGCCAGGATGGCAGTACTCAAATGTCTTCCAGTCCTGCATGGTGTTTGTTAAGTAAATGCTTTTTTTTTTGCTTTTTGGGTCACCGGTGGTGCTCAGGGGGTTACTCCTGGCTCTGCCTCAGGAGTCTCCTGGCGTGCTCGGGGACCGTATGGGATGCCAGGGTGACCGGGCGGCATGGGCGGCGTGTCAGGCAAGCCCTATCACTGGGCTCGCCTTGTAATACAACTGAGAACCACAAAAGGAAACCTTAATTCAATTTTCTTGACTGACCCAAGTACTGACCTAGGGACTGAATGTTACCAGCAGATTCAATTTATCTGTGCTAGACCAGTAAGATCAAATGTGAAATCACTGTTTACCTGCAAACAATTTTTGGGGGTAGAGGGTTTGTGGTCAAACTACTCCTTCCTGAGTTTTGGTTTTGTTTTGTTTTTATAGCAACACTGTTTTAGCCACACTGATTTTAGTCAAGACTGAGTATAACTGACCTCCTTAGACATTGTTCTCCACATGACTCAGTGGTTTCAGACAACCGACAAAGACATCTTAACTGGATGACAGAGGCTACTTGAAACAAAGCTGTCTGGAACAAAGATCCCACAAAGCAATCCAATGGTAAGAAGACTGGCTCCTGCTCATAACCCACCCTTTTGCATTATTTACTCATTTTCACTGAGATATCATAGTTTACCATCACGCTGAAGCCACTACAGATGCAGAGCAATCACTCCAGGCCCACCACCACCTTCCCGGGCGCTGGATAAGAATCATCAGTGGCCTCTTTACTCACATATATGTGATTCACCTAACTTTGGCCACACTGACATTTGTAAGCCTCAGTCTTACAGGTTTGAAACAAACATATTAAAGTTTCAGATACTATCTTACAAGACTGAGAAATAGCAAGCAGGAATTAAGACTGTACCTGTAATTCCAGTAAGTTAAAATCTTAAGCCTAAGAAATAGCAGCAAGAAAACCGAGGTACTTCTGAGTTCATTTGTTTCAGTAGACTGTGTTCACTGCCTCTGTAACATACGCATGAGAGCAAATTTATGGTCTCATAAATACCACACTGTGTGTTACCTAAAATGCTTAAAGGACTGGTTAGAAGCCCTTTATTACAAATAGTGTCTGTCATTTTAGGTAGTGTGACCTTTCACTGCAGAAGGTGACCTTCGGCCAGAGAAGCAGGTCAGTTGAGAGGCTATGCTCTGAGTATGGCAGGGTCCCGGAGTTGAGCCTCAGCACACACCCTCACCAAACAAAAGTTCCACAAGCCTTACTTGAAATTGTTCAAAAAATGGTGGAAAAGCAAAGATCAATATTAAATCAGAGATATAAAGTGAATACGTGGAACTGAATCTAATGCAGATATGCATATTGCGGTGATGGGACTGATGATAAAATATGTCTCCTGACAGACATTCCACACGATTTCCCTTTGGAGTAGACACCGACAGTCATTGACAACTATGTCAGTCACAGCAGAGAACCATCAGAGTACAGTGTACTCTGCATGTAGAAAAAAGCCTCAGACCATACCTGTCGCCACAATACTGGCTTCCACCTGCCCCTGGAGCCAAACAGCCCAGGTGTACCCTGTCTGAATGGCCCTGAGGCCCTTTCCCTGCACAGCTGGAGTACATCATACTACAAGTCATAAAGAAAATGAAAGACAAAACATTTGAATTCTCTTGAATTCAGTTTGGTGATAGTAACAATTGCCATCCCTGTTGGGGTTCCCAACAGATATTGGAGTTCCACAAGGTCCCTTTGCGCCTGGGTGGAGGCCATACCCCCACCAATGGACAAAGGAACAAGACCACACTCTCTTTTTTTTTAATTTTTTATTATACCACCGTGAGACATACAATTACAAAGGTGTTCATAATTGGTTCTTGGTAATACAGTATTCCAGCACTCCTCCCTCCACCAGTGCCCCATTTCCACCACCAATGTACCCCACCCCTCCCCCCCCCACCCCAGGCTACCTCAATAGCAGGTACCCCCGTTTCCTCTCTTTCTCTCGTCTCTCTCTGTCTCTGCATCTCTCTCTCCTCTTATTTTACACATTGTGGCTAGCCCTGCAGGTATTTAGAGTTTATCACTTAAGTCTCTTTGTGTATATTCAATGGTGAGTTTTAATCTGCCATTACCATTTCCCACATTTAGTAAAACACTAGTATCTATTTATATCCTATTAATGAATGCAGTCATTCTATATCTGTCCTTTTCCTTCTGACTAATTTCACTCAGCATGAGAGTCTCCATGTCCATCCATTTGCAGGTAAAATTCATAATTTCGTCTTTTCTGACAGCTGCATAGTATTCCATAGTGTAGATGAACCACAGTTTCTTTAGCCAGTCCTCTGTTCTCGGGCATTTAGGTTGTTTCCAGATTCTAGCTATAGTGAATAGCGCAGAGATGAATAAAGTAGTACAGATAGTGTTTCTGCTATGTGTTTTTCGGTCTCTTGGGTATATTCCCAGGAGTGCTATTGCTGGATCAAATGGGAGCTCAATATCTAGTTTTCGGAGGAATGCCCATATTGTTTTCCAAAATGCCGGCTGACCAGTCGGCACTCCCACCAACAGTGGATCAGAGTCCCTTTTTCCCCACATCCACGCCAGCACTGGTTGTTCTTGCTGTTTTGGATGTGTGCCAGTCTCTGTGGGGTGAGATGGTACCTCATTGTTGTTTTGATTTGCATCTCCCTGATGATTAAAGATGAAGAGCACTTTTTCAGATGCCTTTTGGCCATTCGAATTTCTTTTTGGGAAGCTTCTGTTCATTTCTTCTCCCCCATTTTTTGATGGGGTTGGCTGTTTTTTTCTTTGGAGTGGCTACCAGTGCCTGATATATCCTGGATATTAACCCCTTGTCAGATGGGTATTGGGTGAATATCCTTTCCCACTGTGGATTGTCTTTGTATCTTGGTCACCGTTTCTTTTGAGGTGCAGAAGCTTTTCAATTTTATATAATCCCATTTGTTTATCTTTGCTTCCATTTGCTTGGTCAGTGGTGTGTCGTCTTTAAAGATACTTTTCGTTTCGATGTTGTAGAGCGTTTCTCCTATGTTTTCTTCGATGTACCTTATAGATTCATGTCTGATGTTGGGATCTAGAATCCATTTTGATCTGACTTTTGTGCATGGCGTTAGAAGGAGGTCTAAGTTCATTTTTTTACATGTAGCTGCCCAGTTTTCCCAGCACCATTTGTTGAAGAGGCTTTCTTTTGCTCCACTTAATATTTTTTTGCTCCTTTATCGAAGATTAAGTGGTTGTATATTTGAGAGTGTGTTTCAGGATATTCAGTTCTATTCCATAGGTCTACGGGTCTGTCTCTATACCAATACCACACTGTCTTAATTACAACTGCTCTGTAGTAGAGCTTGAGGTTAGGGAAAGTGATACCTCCCATCTTCTTTTTCCCAAGGATTGCTTTAGCTATTCGTGGGGTTTATTATTCCATAAGGACCACACTCTCTTGACAGTCCAAGGCTCTCCTTTAATCTCTCTCCTTCCCCTCTCTCCCAAGTCAAGATAGCTGGTTAACCCCTCCCTAAAGGCTGGGGGATGGGAATTGCAAGAGGTGAAGGACTTTGATCTGGAAACAATGAGGTGTAAAAAGCCTCTCCTTCCTGAGGCAATCTACCAGGGGACCTCCCCAAGAGATGGGATCCTGACCAGGGGGTTATAGACCTGCCCAGGACAAAGGCAGAACTCAAATGAGTTGTTTTCTCCTTTCCTTTGCTGATAAACAATCATCTTAATAATATTTCTAGTTGTTTTGTATAGACACAGTAAGAGATACATAAATTTATAAAGGGTGTCTTTTCCTGGGGACACATCACTATATAATCCAGACTACAGTTCTCAGGCCTTGATTTTATCCTAACCCCAAATCAGTGGCATATCTTTGGGTAAGGACAGTGTATGTTCCATGGCCTTGCTCTTAAATTATATGGCACTTAGTATGTCCCATGTTGCCACGGTAGGTTACTCACGGATTGCCCTGGGTCCATCCAAGTTCTGTGATGAGACTCTTTTCTTGGGGTGTAAGGAACTAGAAATCAATCTAAGGGTAATTAAGGTTTTAAGTTAGGAAATAGGACAGATGCCTGGGAGTAAATATTCAGAGTTAATGAACGCCTATATCACAAATGCAGAGCCTTATCTGTCTTCCTGTGTCTACACAAATGGTTGTTGCTCTAAGGTAAGAATATACAAAAGGCATACAGGAAAGAGAAACACAACATTTAATTTACAATACAAAACCCAGGGCTGGCAAGTCACTGCACTTGGTTAGGAAATGAACACCTGCTGAGTAGCAGATAGAGGGCTGTGAACCAAGAGTAATCCAACATATCCCCATGCATTCATTTAAGCCAAAGGGTTTAAGTACAAACCCTTCTCTCTCCCAAGATTAGTTTAATTTTAGTAATTGTGCACTGTCAGGAAGTGAACACTGCTTATTTTCATACCTTTAAATAATTATTTGCTTGTGATGACTTGTAATTACTAATCCTTTTTGCTGAAAATACTTCAGGGCTCCACAATGGCAAGGAGTCCGAAGTGTCAGCACTTTTTTAAATGATTTTCACCCAGTGGTCTGCACTTCAGAGAAGCAGATTCCACTCTTCATTCCTAGGGAGCAAACCTCCTTCATTTGTTGGAGGACAGGTTTAGCTATCCTGGGAGTTTTGTTGTTTTGCCCACTACCAGCTTAATCTAGTTAAGCCAAGGTTCATTCTAATGAGACCTCTCTTCTATGTAAACACTGCAAAGGGTGTGGCAGTTACAGAAGTCACCTTGGTTGAATAACTTCTGACTTATACATCTACTAAGACGTCTATGTTTTCTAGATTGGGCACAGCTCCTCTTTATACCCACTGCACCCAGTGTGGGACAGTTAGAATTTACCAGGAGACTACCACCCTGGCTACGTTGAGACTATAGAAAGACCATAGGAAGGATCATACTAGTTTGCTTTTAAGCAGGCGAGTGTGACCCTTTCAGTACACGAGAACAAGCTACTCAGAATCACCCTGGTGCAGATAATAATAGGAAGGACTTTGTGGGTACCATCTAGATTACATGAAGCTCATGAAGTTAAAATGTATTACTTTATACCAGCCCTCTCTCTCTCTCTCCAGGGTTTTACATAAGAGATAATCTTGGGATTAGTCCTTGGCAGTAACCTTTGTTTATACCTGCAATAGGGTGTGGCACTACACTCTGTTTAGAGTTCTTTGTTGATATGACCCTCCCTGTCACAAATTGGATTACTTTGGTGTATATAAGGGGACTGACTTGAGGCCCCTTCACCTTTTGACTTTTGGCCTTTTAGCTTTCGGCTT
>JAJIBD010007865.1:0-99077 GCA_021461705.1 Cryptotis parvus | reverse complement strand
TGGCTCATCAATAAATGCTGGATTTTGAGATGACTACAAGAGTATGCTACCCGCATAGGAGAGCCTGGCAAGCTACCCGTGTCGTATTTGATATGCCAGATACCAGTAACAATTATAGACCTCATTCCCATGACCTGATGGAATGGTTTGAGGCTCTTTATGTTCCTGGAGCAAGCAGGTGCCCTTGGGCTCTACTTTGCATGAGACAGATCATATGGAGATGTTACTGGTGCCCGCTCGAGCAAATCAACGATGAACGGGAAGACAGTGATACAGTGATACAGTGATACATGCATCAGAAAAAGTGATGTACTTTCCAATGTTTCCCGCTTTTTAAGGGGAATAGTTTGCATTGGTGAGATGCAGGTTACACTTTTTTTAGGCAAGTAAGAAAGCAAAAGACAGATTATAGGTAGAAGGAAGATGTTACCATGCCACATTTAGGTCACTCTATTTGTCTGATAAGTACATATAGAAAGTTCCAAGACCCTTGTATGTACCTGGCAGTAAATACACAGAAAAAAGAATATATATGATACCAAAATCCAATGTCAGGCGAAATGTGGATCAGGTCTTACCAAAAGTGGAAATTACCACAAACGTGTGGGGAGTCAGAGGTTAAGTAAGACAGAGAAGGGAACATGTGCGAAAAAATGTTGAAAGGACTAATACCAACCTAGAACTGATCATTAAATCAGGCAAAAAATGCACATGATGGCCTCTAAGTGTATGTATTGCAATACACAATATGTAAGAGAAGGAAAAGAGAGGGAGAGAGAAAAAGAGATAAAGAACCTTCCATGGAAGCAGGCTATGGGAGAGGGAGGGAATTGGGAACATTGGTGGCGGGAAATGGGTATTGGTGGAGAGAGGTGTGCTGGAACACTATGTGACCGAAACCTCCAAACATGGACAACGTTGTAATTGTATATCTCACCATGGTCACTTGATCACTTGAATCCCGTTATTCATCGATTTGCTCGAGCGGGCGCCAGTAACATTTCCATTGAACCCTATCACGTGCCAATGTAGCCCAATGACATCTGGTTGATTCAGGAATATGAAGAACCTCAAACCGTTCCTTCCAGGGTCTTTACAAGGAAGTCTGACCATCTTGTAGGTGGGCGGCCACGTGATCTTTGACATCCCGTGGGATCCAGTCGGTAACGGCTCTAGTCCAGCGGTTGTCTCCAAATCGCATTACATGTCCAGCCCATCTGATTTTCGATGCCTTGGCAAATGAGACAGCATCCCTGATTCTGGAATAGCGACGGAGGTCAGAACTCCGATTCCTTCTCTCACTTGAGTGAGTCGTGATATTCCAAGCATAGCTCCTTCAATTCCTCTCTGGGAGACCCGGATAGCATTCTCATCCTGCTTTCGAAGGGCCCAGGTCTCTGAGGCGCATGTTAATGCAGGGAGAACGGTGGAGTCAAAGAGATGTGCCCAGAGCCGGAGGTTCTTTGTCCTTTTAGCTATTTCTTCGATGCCTTTGAAGGCATTCCATGCCGCTTCTCTTCCTCCTGTGCAGCTCAGGTTTTAGGTCGTTCATCATGTTGATTTCGACCTAGGTACACATAACTGCTGCATTCAGAGATGTTTGTTCCATTGAGAGTGAATGGGGCCTCTGGAACTAGTTCATCAATAGTTCTCCAATAACTGAAGTTATTCGTATAGTCCAGGTAATTACTTATTTTTCTATGAAGAACAATGAGCAGAACCAAAAATTTTAAAAAAAATTAACATTTCACCCCAAGAAGACTTGGGGTGGGAGGATTGGGGCCACACCCAATATTGCTAAGGTCGTACTTATAGTTCTGTGCTCAGGGATAACTCCTTTCCATGATGAGCTGCGCTGAAGTACCCCAAATATCTGTGGTTACCTCATAGTAAATTTCCAAAAAAGGCAGAGTACTCAGTAAAAGTACACACTTAGTAGCCACAGTTGTTACAAACAGGGTGTGTCTCCCAGACACTGCCACTTAAATATACAGCCACTCAAGCTTAGTAGTACAGGAGGAGTTTCTGATAGCCAGGATATAAGGGAGACCTATCCCTTACGGGTTTTGAATAATAAATACTTTTGAATGTTAGGAATTTGAATATTATTTCTTGAACTGCACTCCTCAGTAGAAGAATTTAGAGGCAAAAAGTAATGGCAGAGTTTATCACCTTCTCCTCCTGAAAATGATCGTCACACAGGTTGCAACTAGCCAATGTAAAGATTGCATCTTGTTCCAACAGCAAGAGAAGTGTTATGTCACCTACAGATTAAGGTCTAGTGTCTTAGTTCCTCTTCCTTTTGAGTTCCTAAAACAGTACAGTTCCGGGGTTTATAGAATAAGGCTAATTGAAACAGAATGAATTACACAGAACCTATATTTTCTCAAGTTTTTATTTAGTATTCATTAAGGGGATATATTCTCTTCTGCAAAGAGGACTACTCCCAAGAAACTTGAAGTTCAACTTCTTCCCTCGTAGAGCACAGTGTCAGACTCTTAATGAATTCCCCACGTGCATTACATAAAGCCATGTTAGCTGACCTCTCTATAGCTTGACTTACCTTAGCCAAAGACCCTGGTGGAGGGTTTGTAGCATGACAGCACTCTACACAAGATAAGGAAAACATCCACCTTGGCAGCAACTTACTGTTATCATAGTCTGTCTTGGCAAATAAAAGTTGGAAGAAATCGTCCAAACTTCGAGATAAAAATGTGAAAAACTGACAGTGAACACACAGTGCTTTTATAAATGTTTCTTTTGCTTTAAGTTTGTACAGTAACAGATCCTAACGTTTATTTATTTTTCTATTATCTGGATCTCTTCATTAGGATGCATGTTCCTTTTTAATTATATTTTAGATTCTTCCCAAATATCATTTATTAGATTTTACGAGATATCTATAAAAAGTAATAATACAAATCTGAAACCACGTACTCAATATGTCCAGACAAATATGAAAAATAGTTAATTTTTAGGCACACAGTCTTCTATAGAAACAGGTTTCCGTTATCTTCTTCTCTTAATCAGAACCTGAACATGCTTAATATTTAGGTAGTAGTTTTTAAAAAATACTTGATTACTCCAAATTTTAAGTGTACTATTACAAGAGCAATTTTCCTGATCATACTATCCACCAAATTCCTTCTCCGCCATAAGAAAAGCAAGCCTTATTCTAAACACCAGCTTTCATTTAACACAGAAACTCCTCTATCCTTCCACTTTCACTGACACACTTGGCAGCAAAACCTGTTTTCTGCCCACAGAATCACCGAGACTAGAAAACGCCCAATTCTTCACGGGTGGAGCGGTGGGCACTAACCCTTTGAAAACACTATTTTCTTTTCATTTTAAATGTGCCAAATAATGCAGTCCTACACAATAATGTAACTTTTCCTGACACGATGGGTTATGATTTCCTGTTAACATTCCATTACTTTCTTTGTGGTGATCTAGATTATTTCTTTCATTTCTTGATGCCTCCACCCTTTAAATACTTGTATGCTTATCTGTACTTCTAGCCCATTGTTTGCCAAATTGATATTTAACTCTCAAAACCATTACCCATGCAGCAGAAACTTTGGTTTCCTTATCTCAAATTAAAAACAAAACAATGTCCCCAGTTTCTTTCCACCCTGTCTCCCACAATCTGCCTCCATGTCAGGCTCTCTCTCTCTCTCTCTCTCTCTCTCTCTCTCTCTCTCTCTCTCTCTCTCTCTCTTTTTCCCCTTATCTCAAATTTGAATGTGCATATATTTTTTGGGTTGGCTCCGGAGTACCGCTAATCTGTGGTACCAAAATATGTTTTTTGAAATGTGGACACTGAGTCATGAATAATTTTGTAACTCTGAAATTCATGATGATTGAAAAAAATTGATCTTTTCCAATTATATTTATTTCTACTATGATAATTTTTTTCCAGGTTGGCGGCAAAATATATGGGTTGCATATAATCAATATTTGTACGTGTTGGTTCATAATTTTTTTATTGATTTTATCTATCAGTTTATTTTTCAGAGATTTGTGGGCATACTAGTCAGGTGTTAATCCTAGCTCTATGCTCAGAGAGCTAAGATCATTCTGTGATCTTAGTGGAGCTTATATAGTTCTGGGGATTCAATTGAGGTTGGCCACATGTAAGGCAAGTTGCCTTTCCAGCAATCACTATCTCCAATCCCTATTATGTTTAAAGATCACTCTCCATTCCTCCCCCGCACACACATGCGCAATCTAACAGCCAAACTATGCTCATTCTACTATAGTTTCACCTCCTTACATTCACCTCAACTACTTCTATTGAGAGCAGGAAACACCTTTCAAGCTCATTCTGAACAAGAAACAAGCATTCCTATTCTCACGAAAAACCAAAGATGGAAATAAGTTGCAAAATATCATATCAGACATATCAGACATTTTTCATTAATCAATGTGATTTCTATCTCTCTCTCTCTCTCTCTCTCTCTGTGTGTGTGTGTTTTTGTCACATGCAGCGATGCTCAGGAGTTATTTCTGGCTCCTGATGGTGCTCCGGGGACCATATGAGATGCCAGGGATAGAATGTGGGTAGGCCGCTTGCAAGGCAAACACCCTACCCACTGTACTATCTCTCCAGCTCCAGTTTTAACCCAAATATTAACCAGCTCTTCTGTGTTTTCCTTTACATTTTTATTTCACTGTTTTGCTAATCTCTAACCTAATCCTCTTATTCTTTCTTATGCGACTTATTTTGTGATCAGGGGTTACTCCTGGCTCTGCACGCAGGGAATTAGTCCTGGTGGTGCTCTGGGAACCATATGGGATGCAGAGGATTGAACCCGGGATGTCTGCAAGCAAGACAAATGCCCTACCTGCTGTACTGTTGTTTCAGCCCCACAACTCATTTTTTCTCTCACCACTATTCACCAATAAGGATTTATTGATCTTATAAACTCAATTGGCTTTTTGCCTTAATAGTGTTGAAATCTAATAATCTGAAATATTTTTGGCACAAAAAATACCACAGCAAATAGGGCACTTGCTTTGCTGGGTTTGATTTCTGGCATTCCATATGGTCTCCCAGGTGCTGCCAGGAGTGATTCCTAAGTGTAAAACCCTTGAGATTTGCCCTGAGCATCACTGGTTGTGGTCCCCAAACAATAAAACAAACAAAAAGCATCTCGGAACCTATACAACTACAGATATAAAAGTGATTATGTATGTGTGTGGATGGCTTTGCCTTCTCAACTTTCATAAAGAAGCAGTGTGCAAGGAATAGCAAGGGGTGCATGAACAGGATGTAGGCCAGAAGGAGGGAGCAGAGGAAGACCTGCTATTTGTTTTTCCCCTCCTGCTAATTGCCTCTCACCCATTAACTCCTGGCCCGCTTGTTTTTCCAAGTCTCCACATTCACTCTTAACTAAAACTTCCTAAACTATAAAAAAAGGAAACTGGTCCTACAAAATGAAGATAAGGGCTCTAGGCCCTATTTCAATAGAATTATTGGCCCACCTACCTCTGAGCCCTAGGTCTACTTCTTTATTCGAATTGCCTCTATTTCTAATTGTCAAATACCTTTAAATCAGGCTGTGCCATATACTTCTCTGCATCATATTCAATTTATGCTCTATGAGTATTTTATAAATATTCATGAAAGTTTCATTCAAATGAACTTGTATTTCCTCAGTGAATCACTATAGAAGAAAGGGGCCAGGAGAAGCATGAAAGAAGAAATCAAGTTTGGGATTAAAATTTCTACAGATAATACACAAAGTAATGATCCTGTCATGATAAGCTACTGTTGGCTGCATAACAATTCCACAGATTTTCTCCTCATTTCAAGATGTCAGAACATAAGCATCAGTGTTAACATCCATGGCTATTTTTTCTCATTTGATAAACTTGTAGGGCCTGGACTTAATCCTCTGTGGCTGTCGGAAATATTATGACAACATCTGGCACGTTCATTTTCAGTGTCTCAAGTGCTCCATTCCCCCGCAGGAAGATATATTACTTTTAAAGGCCAGGTGTGCTTCAAAAATAAAACTTTCTCTTTCATAGTTGGATTTTTTTCAATGATTTGGAGGCAGAAAAATGACATTCTTTTAACATTATTTGTTAATGGGTTGTGATATACACATATCTCCAGTAAGTGATGTTTTAGGAAATGGGGTTGTGATTTTTCAAAGTGTGTATTAAAAGATGCAGTGCAGGGGGCCAGTGCAATAGCCCAGCAGGTAAGGCATTTGCCTTTCATGTGGCCGACCCAGGTTCGATCCCCAGCATCCCATATGGTCCCCTGAGCACTGCCAGGAGTAATTACTGAGCAAAGAGCCAGGAGTAACCCCTGAGCGTTGCTGGGTGTGACCCAAAAAAGCAAAAAAAAAATGTGATGCAGAAGTCAGAGAAATATAAAGTGCTTGTCTTACATGCAATTAACCCCTGTTCAATCCTAGGCTCCAAGTACCCTCTGGGAATGATCCCTGAGTACAGATCCAGGAATGAGTTCTAAGCACCATCAGGTCTGACCCCCAAAACAAAGAAAAAAGAAAAATGGCTTTATTATTTTTTCAGAGAGGATGCTTTAGAGATATTTGTATCACATCATCTACCACCAAAGTTTCAATGTCATTACAACACAGTTTACAAAAGGCAAAATGCACAAACTTGTGATTTTTTTTACTTTTAAGGAACAAAACAATGAAAACTTCAGTTCCTAGGAAGCAGAAAAGATATTGGAGTCCAGGTTAAGAGCATGACACCCTATGCTATATACCATGACACCATATATGGTGTACACCATATATCAGAAAAGCTCCATCTGGGGGACTTAGTTCTCCTGATGCTGCTACTTTGCATTTTTCACTTTCAGCCTCAGGCACAGCAAAGTGGTGTATACCAGTAAAGGGCATTCCTGGCTGTCACAAAATATAATCAGGTGGACTTGACTGTATAACAGAACTCTGCCATGACAGTTCATATTTCTAGATCAGAATTATAATCAAAGCCACGACAGCTCATATTTCTAAATCAGAGCTAGTCAAAGGTTGTGCAATTTGGAACATTTAGAAAGATCTTCTACAGGATTTCAGAAAGTAAGTATGGTCTATGCAGCACACAACTTAATCTTTCTGGAAGAAATAAAGAGAAGTCACAGGAGACTATACAAATCATTCCAGGCTTTCAATAACTAAATATTGGATCTTGGTGACCATCTCAGTAATCAAAACTTATCCACACCATTACATAAGCCAAGGATTTCATTTCATGTGTCCTCTCATGCTTATCTACTAGAATGCTTTCCTCGTTTCTACTTTTCCATGTGAGAAGCTCATAAAAATGCTCTTGTTCTATTGTTCTTTACAATCTATTGTAGCTGTCAGGTTTTCTTTTTCTTGTATTCTTTAGAGGAAAAAGAATAGGGAGGTTGTTGAAATGAGGTTGAAGTTCAAAGTGAAATAGAAGGGCAGTTTATTCAGCTGGGCATATCCAACACTGCTCTCAAATGTTTATTTTATGGCTGTGTCCAGTTCGAAGTCTTATTTATGAAGATGAATGGCCATAACTTCTGAATGTGGAGAGAAAAACAAAATGCCTAAGCCCAGCTATCTAAACGAAACTTCATTAATAATTCATATCAACGTAAAATAAACTCTAAAGCAACTTTTTACAGAAAAGAATAAATGAAAGAAGAAAGATAATGGAGCCTTCTCTATATTCTATATGAGAACTGAAAAATTCTCTTTTAGTTGTTCTACTGTCAAAAATATAACCGGTGTTTGTAGTAGATCAGTGGAAGAGGAAGCATGAAATGAACATCTTAGCTTATCAAAGCATAAAATCAATACATAAAATGTGTGTGCATGTGTGTTTTAAAATTATCCTATTAAGCTACTTAGAAATCGTGGAGCTAAGACATTATAACCACTCATTTATGCTTTAATAGAAAAATAAAGTTTTCTTAATTTTTTTGGATTTGCTTTTTGGCCATACCCAGCAATGTCCAGTTCCTGACTCTGAATTCAGGAATCACTCCTGGCAGTGCTACGGAAACATATAGGATGCCAAAGACCAAACGCAGGTTGGCCATGTGCAAGGTAAGAGCTTTACCTGCTGTGCTATCTCTTTGGACCCAGATCTCTTAATTTTAATTCCATATTTCACTTATGTTTTCCACTTGTAATTATTATACTTTATAGTTCTAAGAGAATACTGCTAGTGAGAAATTCCTTTACCAGGTTTAAAGCTACTTGTTCAATAAGATAGGTTAGAGGTTCAATAATGAGGAAAACAAATCCAGGGAAATTAGTATGAGGGTACTGGAAAGGCAGGATAGGACTGAAAATGGAAACAATTGAGAATAAAAGGGGAAGGTAGAGAAAAGTGGCAGGAGATGATGGGTAGGGCAGGACGTAAGGAGTAAAGAGGACAGGAGACAGGAAGCAGAGGACAGACTGTGAAGAACGTAGCAGAGGTAGGGAGACCTAGATTCTGCAGCAAGAAACTTGGGGTAATTAAGTATGTGGAATTTGGTATTTAAGTATGTGGAATTTGGTGCTAGACAGACTAAGTCTCTGAGTTAACAAGGCACCTTTCTTAACCTGTTCTCTTAATCCTGGAGATAACAATATAATCTCCAGGGTTCTTTTGGAAATTGATTTCTAAAAATCCAAGCAAATATTGGTATATTGTGAGTACTATTAACTGCAGGCTAATAATAATGAGGATTACTTTGAGACAGGTATGGATCAATGCCAATTTAGCAACATTTTTAAATGCTAAATTAGCATCAATACTAATTTTTTCTCCTCCAAAAACTGTTAAGAAGATAAAGTATGTATACATATGTGTACAAATAGAGGAATCTCTATTATGCAAAATAAAAAATATTGATGCTTATTCAATGTTGATGCAAACATTAAAGAATTCATAATACAGATGAAAAGCAATGGTGGGGTGGGGCCAAGGGGATTCAGGTACATCAGTGGGTTAAGGAATATCCAAGCTATAAAGTCAACATCACTGAAATCATGAGACCCAAACTTTAACAAAAAAAATTCAAAAAAACCCTTTAATAAAATGACCCGAACTTAAAAAAAATTACCTTATCAAGAGGGGGCTGGAGTGATGGGGATAGGAAAGGAACCTGAGAACACTGGTGGAGAGTGACACTGGTGGTGGTTTGGTGCTGGAACACTGTGTATCTGAAACTCAACTATGACTAACTTGATAAATCAGGGTGTGTTAATTAAAAAAATAGAGCTAATAATCACAATTCACTGAAATTCTGACAGTTTAAGAAAATTGGAAACAGATGCAAGGTTGAATAAGGTATTAAATTGCAGTTACAGACCAAATAGAGATCTTTAAGCACGTTGTTTAGCCACCATGATATGCAATACTGTTAATGACAGGGTTTCATGCACACAGTGCTCTGATATTACACCTCACCAGAGTGCCTGCTTCCTAAAGAGTGAAAATACTGTTTCACTCTTCTCTCTTAAGTGTCCCTTCCTCAAGCAGAGAAATCTTGTACCTAGTAGTTACAAGGAATTAAAAGGGTGAATTTTAGCATTGAATTCACAAGGTCTCAAATTCTAGATAAAAAGTTAAATGATTTATAAAATTAGTTTATAAAAGGGAAATAAAAATTTCTACCTATTTGATTGTCAGTATCCCACCGCACGGCAGAGCCTGGCAAGCTACCTGTGTCGTATTTGATATGGCAAAATCCAGTAACAATTATTGACCTCATTCCCATGACCTGAAGGAATGTTTATTTTTGTTTGTTTGTTTGTTTGCTTTTTGGGGTCACACCCAGCGGTGCTCAGGGGTTTCTCCTGGCTCTGCACTCAGGAATTACTCCTGGAAGTGCTCACGGAACCATATAGGATGGGATCAAACCTGGGCAGGCATGTGCTGGCTGCGTGCAAGGCAAACGCCCTACCCGGCTGGACTATCACTCCGGCCCCTGGAGGAATGGTTTGAGGCTCTTCACTTTCCTGGAGCAAGCAGTTGCCCTTGGGCTACACTATCATGTGACAGGATGTATGGAGATGTTACTGGTGCCCGCTCTAGCAAATCGATGAACAATGTGAAGACAAGTGATTCAAGACAAATGAAAAGTGATTTGATTGCTATGCATATTCAATAAAGAAATAGATATAAATTCCATTAAAGCAGCATTTTGATAAACACAATGCCAATGTCATTATAAGGATTTAGTATACCGTATATAAGAGTTCATAGTAAATTTAGAGAATATATTGTATGAGGAAATCAAAGGAGATTAAGCTAAACGAAAAGAAAGCAAGAAACAGCTTGTAGGCACAACCTAGGAGTAGTAGGAGTCAGAACTAAAAGCACAGTATGAGTTTTTATCACTGTCACTGTATCACTGTCTTCCCGTTCATCATCGATTGGCTCGAGCGGGCACCAGTAACATCTCCATATGTCCTGTCTCATGGTAGTAGAGCCAAGGGCACCTGCTTGCACCAGGAACATAAAGAGCCTCAAATCATTTCATCAGGTCATGGGAATGAGGTCTAAAATTGATACTGGTATTTGGCATATCAAATACGACACGGGTAGCTTGCCAGGCTCTGCCGTGTGGGTAGCATATTCTTGTAGTCACCTCTAAATCCAGCATCTATGAATGAGCAGATCTTTATATTGTCTTTTGTGACCAAGGTAAGTCAGAAAAGATTTAAGGTAAATATTGACAGAAAAGTTGCATGATATGGAAATGTTGAGTACCAGGGAAAATATCAGAAGCAGTATCAGCTTCACTTGAAGAATTTTTAAGACATACAGGCAGTAATCTTTATTTATATTTTCAATCAAATTATACCTCCAGGTTAGTAGATGGAATGAGTCTCTCCATAAGCGTTTTCCATACCAGAAGGCAAATGGCTTCTTAAAGTTGAAAGGTCATTTTGGCAGGTACTAGGAAGGAAGAGTAAGGAGCAAATAGACCCAGTGCCTTAAGAAACGGCATCTGGCATATGGCCTTAGGATAAGCTACCACTTGATTTGTAGCAATTTCATAATCAGGGTCACAATAATATTTTTGTTGTTGTATTTTATGAACTCTATTTTAATCCTACTGATTAACTGTATAGTGAGAGGTAAACAAAACCTTCATTTAGCAAATTTGGAAACTGAGGTAATAGGAAGTTAAATCAAATGCCCCAGTTCATCATAGATGCTAAGGCTTTTTCTCAGCCTAAATCTACTTGTGAAGGCTTATTTTAAAAATGACAATAATCAAATGCAGGTGATTTATTAATCAATCAAAGAAAAATGTTTTCTTGAAACAAAATGTATATATACTTTTAAAAACTCATCTGTAATTGAAACAGCATAGGGTTTGAATAAAGACAGACCCTCAGATCAATGGAACAGACTTGAATATTCTGAGACAGATCATCAGTTATGTCATCAGTTAATCTTAGATAAAGGAGAAAAAATTATGAAGTGGAGCAAGGAAAGCCTGTTCCACCAAGAGGAGTTGGAGAAAGCTGGTCAGCTACATGCACAATATAAACGCAGATCTTTCTAATGTCATGCACAAAAATCAAATCAAAATGGACTAAAGACTTTGATATCAGACCAGAATCCACAAGGTACATAAACTTAGTAAAAGAACTCTTCATCACACTGAAGCTAAAAGCATCTTCAGATCAGATCATGTTGAGTGAAATTAGCCAGAAGGAGAGAGACAGATACAGAATGACTGCATTTATTTGCATAACATAAATATATATGTACTTATTATGATACCAATATCCAAGGTCAAGTGAAACATGTATCAGGAGGTCTTGTCAAAGGTGGAAATTATCACAAACATGTGGGGGGGTCAGAGGCTAGGTAAGACAGAAAACGGAACAGTGTGCTAACAATTGTCGAGGGTACTAATACCAACCTAGAACTGAGCATTAAATACAGGCAAAAAGATACACATGACAACCCTTTAATGTATGTTCTGTAATCCAAAGTCTAGAAGGTAAGGAAACAGAGAGAGAAAGGGGAAGAGATAAAGAGCCTGTCATGGAGGCAGGCTGGGGGAGGGGGAGGGAACAGGGGACGTTGGTGGTGGGAGATGGGCACTGGTGGAGGGATGGGTGCTGGAACACTGTGTGACCAAAACCCAAATATGAACTTTTTAATTGTATATCTTTGTAATTGTAAAAATAAAAAATAAAAAAACAAAAAACATACAACTCCATAAAAAAAATGAAAAGAAACTTCCTCAAAGAAGAAATACAAATGACCAAAGGCACACTAAAAGTGTTCTACACTAATTATCAGGGAGATGTAAGTCAAAGCAAAAATCTTCTCATGCCACAGAGATTGGCACACATCGAAAAGAACAACAAGCGCTGGCATGGGATGTGGGGAGAAAGGGACCCTCATTCACTGCTGGTGGGAATGCCAACTGGCCCAGCCTTTCGGGAAAACAATAGGGACATTCCTCAAAAAACTAGAAATTGAGCTTCCATATGATCAGCAATGCTGCTTCTGGAAACATAACCCAGTGGCCCCAAAACAATGCAGAGAAGCTACTGGCACTCTTCTATTCATTGCAACACTATTCACAATATTCATAATCTAAGTGGCGAGAACAGATGTGTAGATCAAGAAACTACGGGACATCTATTAATTGGAACGCTCTGCAGCTATAATAAAAACTGAAGTCATGAAATCTGCTTATACATGGATAGACATGGAGACTATTGTGCTGAGTGGAATCAGTCAGAGGGGTAGGAACAGACAGAATTATTGCACTCATTTGAAGAATATTGAAAATATTTTTAAAATATGGTATGTGAATAATACCCAAAGACAGTAGACACGTGGGCTGATCCAGGAGGACTCTTCCATGGAAGGGTGCTTGCATAAAATAGGACCGGTGAGTGCAGTTAGGACTGAGAAGGAACCTCTGTGACAGTGATAGTTGGACAAAAGCTGAGTGCTGAAAGGAAGAAAGTGATATGCTTGATATCTTTCCAGTAGCAGTATTGCTAAACCACAGTGCCTCAAAGGGAATGAGATAGGAAAAGAAGTAAAGGAGGAGGAAGAGGAGGAGGAGAAGGGGGAGGAGAAGGAGGAGGAGAAAAAAGAGGAGAAGGAGGAGAAGGAGAAGGAGAAGGAGGAGAAGAAGGAGGAAGGTGAGGAGAAGGAGAAGGAGAAGGAGGAGGAGAAGGAGAAGGAGAAGAAGGAGAAGCAGGAGGAGGAGGAGGAGGAGAAGGAGAAGGAGGAGGAGGAGGAGAAGGAGAAGGAGAAGGAGAAGGAGAAGGAGGAGAAGGAGGAGGAGGAGGAGGAGAAGGAAAAGAAGGAGGAGAAGGAGAAAAGAGAGGAAGAAGAAGAAGAAGAAGAAGAAGAAGAAGAAGAAGAAGGAGAAGAAGAAGAAAGAAGAAGAAGAAAGAAGAAGAAGAAGAAGGAGAAGGAGGAGGAGGAGGAGGAGGAGGAGGAGGAGGAAGAAGAAGAAGAAGAAGAAGAAGAAGAAGAAGAAGAAGAAGAAGAAGAAGAAGAAGAAGAAGAAGAAGAAGAAGAAGAAGAAGAAGAAGAAGAAGAAGAAGAAGAAGAAGAAGAAGAAGAAGAAGAAGAAGAAAAAGAAAGAAGTGTATTGCCAAAGTGTTTGCCATAGAGGCAGGTTGTGGGGGAATTTGGGGTGGGATAGAACAGGGGACAAGCAGGAGTGAAACTGGAGACATTGGTGGTAGGAAATGTACATTGCTGAAGGGATGGGTGTTGGAACATTGTATGACTGAAACTCAATCATGAATAACTTTGTAAACGGATATTTACATTTCACAGTGATTGAATAAAAATATAGAAATCTAAAATTAAAACTGATCTTAGTATTTTATGAACAAAGTTCTCCCCTTATAAAAGAACATTATCCTGTCTTATAATTCAGAATTACTCTGGCCGTTTAAAGAACAAAATAGGGAGTAGTCAGTCATTGCATTTTGATTACTGTGATTCATCATCAAAAATGATAGTCTAATTGCATAAAATTTCTGAAGAAAATCAGTATCACAAAAGGAAGAGAAATTAAACAAATGAACCCTGGATTACTGAGCCAACTAAAGGGTATCATTACATAAAAGAGCACTTTCAGCAAACTCATAAAGGTTAGACTCCGCCTACTACAGGTCAAACACAACTATTAAGTAATGATAACTTAGTGTTTTTATTAACCATGCAGAGGAAAGAGAGGAAAGAGAAAATTGAGCACATTCAATTCACTATTTATAAAGACCATCTTGTAAATTAAAATACATAAAAATGTGAAGGTCTCATATTATTTCATTCATGACTAATAT
The DNA here is from genome assembly GCA_021461705.1 of Cryptotis parvus. NCBI lineage: Eukaryota > Metazoa > Chordata > Mammalia > Eulipotyphla > Soricidae > Cryptotis > Cryptotis parvus. Next base: position 84,771 of record JAJIBD010007865.1, on the reverse strand, counting down.
TCATTCAGCTGCTATTGATTATCTTCAAAGCTCTGTATTAAGATTACACTGTTACTAGAGACTTAGAAGAAATAAGAGATAGTCTTTAAACTCCAGATATATGCACTGTTTCACTATGTTTTTCCAGATAATCTAAAATGCTATCCAAGTATATGTGTGCAATATTTATATTAAACTGTACTATTTTAAAAAGTAGTAATTGATAAAGAAATATATTAAAATAGTACACAATACACAACAAAGCAGAAATGTTTCCTTTTTTATATCTTACCCTACACGTCATATGATTCTTATTATGATTCACTATAAGTAATCAAGACTAATGAAGTGGTATGAACGCAAATGAAGAGTTTAAGTGATCATCTAAAGAACAGACAAAGCATTCTTATGTCACGAAGTCCTTAAAGAGAATATCTTTAGAATGCCAAGTAGTTTATTGTGGATCTTTTCTAAGTACATGCCTCTTCCCACTCCCACCTGCAACTGCTTCATATATACTAGGCTGGAATGTCTCTGCCTGGCTGGCCCATGCTTCAGTGCCTCAGCAACAAAAGAGCCCATGGAGCTGTTTAGGTAACAAGAGGGACCATTTTTTCCTTATTAGAACATAGAAACATACAAGTCAACCATGCATCACAATAAGCCTTTAGTCTCTTCCCTCCTTCTCATTAAATAAACTCAAAGTCATTTGGTTTCTTAATTTTGTTGTCTATAAACCACTTCCCAAATTACAGAAGTTTGGCTACTGAGATGAATCTGAAATTGACATGTATTCTCGGTTGGTGGGGACCACAGTCAGCAGTGCTCAGAGTTAACTGCTGGCATCACACTCAGAGATCATTTCTGGCTGGCCTAGGGGGGACCATACAGGGTGGCAGGAATTGAACCCATGTTACCCACATAAAGCTGTACTCTGTCCTTGGCCCATGAAATTGTCTTATATTCTTATAGAAATAGTTCTGTTTCCAATTTAAGGAATCATATCTATGTATCCTGAGCCAAACACCTGAGAGAAGAAAACAGTCACTTATGAGGAAAGTAATGAACTAAAGACAACAGAGTGAAAGAGAACAACGTCGCATAGTAATCAGGTTAAGTTTTTGAGCCAGAGAAAACGGCATGGGATATAAATGAGGAATTTGATTTCGAAGAAAAATTCCCTTCTTTGAGTTCTCTGTTACTGAAATAAAGGAAGAATAAAAGCCCACAGAGGATTGAAGAAGTTCCCTGTCACATATAAGTATGCCATATAGTACTATGTAAAGGCATCCTGAACTGTGGTTCCTGGACCAGCTGCACCCGTGTCACTTGTGATCTTATCAGAAAAACAAATTAAGAAGCTCCACCCTGATCTAATATATCAGTATTCTAGGGAAAGGTTCAGAAACTGTGCAAACTTAATATATATTAAAGTTTGAGAACCACCGAACTAGACGATGTTTGGTCAAGTTCTAAGCCACGCCATCTGCAAAGAACAAGATGGTGGAGTCAGGACTCCAGGAGTTGAAATTCAAAACAGCTTCAGGGAGGAATGTAAGAGTGAGGTGAGGAATTAGTGAGAGGCTAGCAGAGATGCAACAGGACCGTGGGAAGCCATTGGCACACCCCTCTGAATTAGAATGTCTCCTCGGAGATGAAGTTACACTTGTGAGTGTAACTTTTATTCCCAACAACAGTAAGTGTGTAAAGCTGTGCTCTGTGGCTGCTGAGATAGTAAGAGGTTAAGGTGTTTATCTTGCATAGGGCCATCCCGGGTTCTATTCCCAGCCATGCAAATGATCCCTCATTCAGCACCAAGAGTGATTCCTGAGCAGAGTCAGGAGTAATCTCTGTGGCTTCAAAAAATAGTAACAACAACAACAAGCCAACCAAAACAGAAATAATACTATATTTTTATGACTCTAGAAAAATAACTGGGTAATAATATAGAAATATGTATCTCTGTGTGTGTCTACAGAATGAATCAACTTAAAAAGAGAAGAAAACATTTATCTACAGAAATAAATACATGAAAAAATTTTTGGAAGCAAAGTAAACAGATTAGAGCTCATAACACTTTAACTATGTGGCTCTGGGCAACTTATTAAACTCTAGAGCTCATTTTCACACCCGTAAAGTCAGATTTAGCATTTATTTATTCAGACCACAGGTAAGTACATAAACAACCACAGTACAAAGAGTATTATGCTGATAGGTATGAAAGGGGCAGTCATATATGCACAAATGCATACTGAACACTGAGAATTAGCAATTAATTGCCAATTAGGAAATCAAGGAAGCTTTTCTATTGTAGAGGTAGTTAAGACAGACCGTGAAGTGTGAGAAAAAAAATTCAACAGGTGGAACATTTGCAAAGCGGATGGTATCCGTCCTCATCTACCATCCACAACCATACAGTAGCATTGGGGACAGAAGTAGCACTGGAGGATGTTGCTTTATACTAGCTGAAAGAAGGAAGATTTCCAGGGGAAACGGACTTATATTTTTTTCTGTAAAGCAGGGAGTAAATCAAATAGATGTGGGACTCTCTGCAAGGTGGAGAGTAAGAAAGTAATGGCAAGTATAGGAAATAGAAACAACCCAATCAAATTCATAGACCTCCAGAGTGGGGCAAAAAGTTTTCACCCAGCTCTAAGCTTGACATCTCAAACAAATTTGATGAGGCTAAAGATAATGGACATACAGGACGGTACAAACTTATGAACCAAACACAACTGCTTGGGAACTCTTTACTCTTTAGAAGTTCATAGACAATGAACTTAGTGTAAAAGCTTCTCTCAGAATTCTTTCCAGGTGGTTTTAATCAGTCATGTTAAAAAAAAAGAAAGAAAGACATCAATTTTTTTTTCTTTTTCCAGACTTTTAACCTGGAAATTTCAAGCATACATGGGGTTAAGAGGGTAGTTTTCTAAAAGACAGAGTAATCTACTGAAAAGTATTTCTAGTCAGAAATAGAATTTAAATTGATCTTATCACCGAGAAGGAAGAACACACTACAAATAGCTTTGACAAACTTTTTATAAATGGTTCAACTTATGCTCAAAGTAAAATTCAGATATTGAATATCTGGCAAAGAGCCTTTGCCAAGCACCCTTTCCTCCCTTGATCCTGTTTCGAAGACCTTATTAAGCAGAAAGCAGTGGCTTTTTAAATTTAAAAGCAATGCTGGGTGCTCCTCGGATCAGCAAGGTTACACTTCAGACCAAAGAGTGGCAGGCTCTGCGTTTCTGGAAGGAAATGCAAAGAAAGCATTTTTCATCTTCATTGGATTTTATGATTCCAGGACTTAGAAGGCAACTGATCAATCATGGCCTCAAACTTCCATCTTCTGGAAAATGTTTTTAACTTTTTATAACTTCTCAAAAGCTTCTAAACTACCAAACTACCAGTCCACTGTCTAACAGTGGACACGTATGGTCCTACTGAAGATGAAGCAGGAACCCTACGTTTAGTTCATAAATTGCACAACATGTACCTGAGAACAGTAAAGACCTGCATTGCAGGTTCTAGGTTCACATGGAGTGAGTCTCCCACTGTCTATAAAGGTATCTTTTCTGGACTTTTCCAGGAGGCCCACATTATGGACACTTGAGGGAAAACACTCTCCCCAAAGTCAACCAAAGGACGTGAATTTCCACCAGCAGCAGTCCACATGCTGGCCCGCAAGCATTACTGAGCACCTGGACAGCACAGACTGGTTCTAAACACAAGATGAAAGCTTCAATCAAATCCTACCTGTGGAATACAGCCCAGAATGTTACAATTGTTGGATTTTAATCCCTTCTCTGACAGCACTCTGGCAGAATGCCAGGGTTAGAGTTCTTTCTGAGAGTTCAGATTTTGGAGGACAGACCACATAGCTACTTTCCCCACCAACTTGTCCTTAGGTTGATGATTATGTCTGGAGATGGGTTAAGCTTTCCTTTTATAAGATTTTTCTCACTTGGGTTGGAATCTACCACAAAGGTGTGGAGAGCAGAGGGTAGGTAAGATATAGAATGGACCAGTTTGACATTAATAGTTGGGAAGAGTAACGCTGAACCAGACTGAAGCACGAACCCTACATTTAGTTCATAAATCGCGAGACCTAAAAGTAAAGACCACGCATCACAAGTTCTAGGTTAAAAGGGAATGAGTCACACACCGTCTATAAAGGTATCTTTTCTGAACTTTTCCAGGATGACCACATTATGGAAACTTGAGGGAAAGTAGGTAAAGGAATACACATGACAATTCTTCCATGTCTTATTTTGCAAAACACAATGTGCAAAGGAGACAAAAAGTGCAAGAGACAGAAGAAAATTGGTAGAAGCAGGTTGTGGGGGTAGGGGTGGAGGGAAACAGAGCACACTGATGTGGGGAACATGCACTGGTTGATGGATGGGTGCTGGAACACTGGATTCTGAAACCAATCATGAATAGCTTTATAATGGTCTACTGCACGCTGTTCCGTTTAAAAATCAGTGGGACAAAAAAAAAATTGTTCACCAGCTTTTGCTCTATCACTTGATCTCATTAATACGGCGTCACTGTTAGGTTTGATTTCCTCCACTACATGTTGACAAGATATCACATGGGAAATAGCTGAGAGCATAAATATGACTCTTTCCTCAGTGATCTTTAATATTGTTGAAAAATACTTAGATGTGGTGAAGAAACACAGAATTGTCTGTTGCTGCTTTTACTTTTCAGAGTATAACACTGCTTTTAACACTTCACAGATGGGATGAAAGGAACCTTTATTCACCAAATGCGTCTCCTCAGGCAAATTTCTCTCTTGTGAGCTGATACTGAAGAAGAGAGCAAGTATGAGTTTCACAAAGAACCACAAGTTAGTGTGAGTCAAGAGGAGCATCTGCAGAAAGGGTTTCCTTGACAATCTGTCAGACACAGAATCACCCTGTGCTCTGGGAACGCTGGACTCAGAAGGCTCTGATTTCTGTTGACTGTCTTATTTACTTGGAAGGGAAATTTGGGAAAACAGGTGTAAAGCAAGCAGGGAAAGGAGAACGGAGCTTTCAAACAAGTTTCCTCTTCAGCAAAATCTCCAGCCATCATTTATGATTCATTGTTTATTTGCGTTATTTTTAAGAATACATGTCTTTATTCCCAATTTTTTAAATATTTGCTAATCTTATAACAGTGCTAACTGTTGTATAACCATCATGCCCCATCCCCATTCTGTTATTGCACCTTAGTACGCTCACTTCTGCTGTCTGAGGGTTTGTGTTCATTCATTATTAGCCACCCCCTTTCTTTGTTAATTATTTACGACACATGAATGAGATCATCTGGCATTTGTCCTCCCTCTCATTGATTTCAAGTAGCCTGATATCCTCCAGCTCCAACTTGCGGCAAAATATAGGACTTCATCCTTTCATAGAGCCAAGTAGTATTTCACTGTGTAAATATATTCACAATTTATCTATCACAAATGAATGATTGATAAATTTGTGTAGATTTATCTATTAATCACAAGACCTGGGCCCTACGAAAGCAGGATGAGAATGCTATTCGGTCTCCCAGAGAGGCATCGAAAGAGCTATGCTTGGAATATCACGTCTCACTCAAGTGAGAGAAGGAATCCGAGTTCTGACCTCCGGCGCTATTCCAGAATCAGGGATGCTGTCTCGTTTGCCAAGGCATCGAAAATCAGATGGGCTGGACATGTAATGCGATTTGGAGACAACCGCTGGACTAGAGCCGTTACCGACTGGATCCCACGGGATGTCAAAGATCACGTGGCCGCCCACCTACAAGATGGTCAGACTTCCTTGTTAAGACCCTGAAGGAACGGTTTGAGGCTCTTCATATTCCTGAATCAACCAGATGCCATTGGGCTACATTGGCACTTGATAGGGTCCAATGGAAATGTTACTGGCGCCCGCTCGAGCAAATCGATGAATAACGGGATTCAAGTGATCAAGTGATTTATCTAAATAAATTATAGATAAATTATCTATAAATTATTTATAAATAATGTATTTATCCATAAATCATTTATTTATAGATAATTAATTTATTTATCATTTATTCACAGTCTATCTATATAATGATATATGTCATTATTTGTCTATAATATACCCATACCCATATTATAATGTATGGGTATATCTATCATTATACCCATACAATGCAATGGGTATTTGCACTTTTTCTAGATCTTAGCTGTTGTAAATAATACTGCAATGAACATAAGTATGCATGTAGAATTTAGAATTCATCGTATTTAGAACACTTAAAAGTTAATCTGGTGAATTAATACCGTCTTTTTCTTAACCAACATGTGAAACTGTACCATGCAAGAGGATTCCTAGCCATATCAAACACTGAAGAAGAGGGGGATCCCCATTTTCCCACAATCCAAAGCTCACAGAAGGTGAATTCCAACTCACTTTCAACATATCTCTCTTTTTCTTACTGACATTTTGGGCATGTCTGCCTCAGAGGCAGATTCTGGCTCATTCTCCACTCCATTCCTTACCCAGGTCAAGTCTGTATTTGTAATGCTTGGAATTTATGTAATTATGGGCTCAGTTCCCTTTAAGAAAAAAAAACTGACATAATTTCAAATACAAAACGCTCAGAACTTTAGTGCAACCCACTAGAAGTGGTAGCATAAAGGAGGCAAAAGTGAGTTGGATGGAGACAGTGATTTTAATCAATTATGGCTTAAATATATTGTTTCGCTACTTTTACAAAAACAAAATAATACCAATGACCTTGATAATTCTGGTGCATTGGAAGGGGCTTGTGAGAGTGGTGGGTCCTAGGTTTTTTGGCTTCTGTAGGAATAGATCGTCCTTGCCCATTAAGTGTCCAACAGAGGCTAAAAAAACAAATGCTCTAGCCACATATAAAAATGATCTGTCATTGGGTCTGGAGCCATAGGTCAGTGCATAGGTTTTTGCCTTGCATGAGACCAACCTGGAGTCTCTCCCCAGCAACCCATATGATCCCCTGGGCTACCCAGGAGGGATTCCTCAGCCCAGAACCAGCAGTAAGCCCTGACCACTGCTGCGCTGTGGCCCAACACCCCCATCCCAATGATCTATTATCAACTATTACTTTAGAAATACACCTAAAACCTTGTTTCTCTATCTAAAGAGCATTATTTAATATTTCAAGTATTATCACATCAAAGACACGTATTACATGTTAAGGTCCAGTGTAGTTCTAAGCACTAAAAGAGTTTAATTAATTTAATCCTCAGCAATATTTAATCCTTGAGAAAATCCGACTATTTTGGCCCAGATGCATTTGGCCAGATCATAGAGCTACATGGTAGCGCTGGGTTTTGAGTCCAGACAGCCCAGTTTTCGGGTGCTTCACCATCATGTCATACTCATTTCCTGGGCCCGGACAGCACAGTATCTGAGTATAAAGGAAATTTTTACCTTACTGGCAGTAAGGAAGATCACTCATGAAGCTCCTTATATTGTGAGTAGTAAATATATTGTCACTTATTACTTGTCTTCCCATTGTTCATCAATTGCTCAAGCGGCACCATATCGTCTCCATTCATGGAAATGAGGTTCATTATTGTTACTGTTTTTGGCATAACAAATACACCACGGGTAGCTTGCCAGGCTTTGCCTTGGCTCTGGGTTCAACCCAGGGACCCAGTGGGCCCAGTATTTTTCTATGTCAGACTATTAACTATCCAGGGACCAGGAGGCAGAGTCCCGGTGTAGATAAGCCTGTCTCCTGTCTGCCACCTGCCAACACAGCCGGGCACCACAGCCACACTTGCAACACCTCGAGGGGCAGGAGTAAATGTCTTAGTCTATCAAAAATGCAAGATTTTCCATTATTTCCTCAGACATTAATTATTCAGTATCTATGTCAAGGCACTATATTTTGAATCATTTTCTATTGGTCAATAGAAAATGATTCAAAAATATAGTGCCTTGACATAGACTGGACGCAAATGTTCTGAAATGATTTGGATTCCTTCCAGTTACAACTGCTGGAAGTATTTACCCCAAATGTTAGGAACCATGAGAGCTAATTGATCTATTGCCAGAGCAATAGCAAATCAAAAAACGTTACCCCATACACCAAGAAAAGGGGGTCAAATGCAGCTCCTCAGAAAAATATCGAGGTTCAGGTGACTCCAAGTGCTCAATGCAGGCCCAGTAAGAGGCAGGAAAAGAAAGACACTGGGGCATTTCCAAGCACTGCACTCTTGTAAAATGGGGAGTTGCAGTCTCACGAATAAGGAAATTTCAGGACTTACTACCTTGCTCCGAGCTATTCCACATCCATTTCCAGTCAGGAAGTCTGCTGGAGTTCATTAATCTTTCTTTGATGCACAATACTCTGTATTTATTCCAGTGTGTTCAGTGCATAGCTTTTAAAAAGAATAATTAAATCCAGCCCAAGGAAGTTTAAAAAAACTTCCAAAATGTGGGGTGATAGGGAAACAGAGTAAAGGAAGTTGGAAGGCAAAGAGGTCTCCTAAGTACCCTATTAATTGATATAGATAGATAAATAGCACATATATATTATATATGTAAGTATGTATATATGTATATTTTTTACTCCAAACAGATGTAGTTCAACAAATTGAACTCAGCGTTTTTCTGATGACTAGCAAACCAGGATTGCACACAGAGCCAAACCCCAGGGATGCTCCACCTCTCAATGTGCCTCAGAGAACTGAGGTCTTTTGGTTTAGGTTCAGGGTCTGAGACCAGCTAGTCTCAAATTCTCTCTGAAGATTCTTCGAGCATAGTTTTTGGCGATTAGCTCTAATCACTAGACAGGTCCTCATGAGGTTTTGAATAGACAAAAGCCAACATTTCTTCTGAACGGAGCAGCATTACACAAAGCAACTGAACATGGGCATTCGACTAGTGTTATGGTGGAATGGTTACCCAGGATTCCGGAAGAATTCATCAGGAATAAAAAACATGTTTGGATTCTTAACTTTTGTCAACTGGAATATTTTTATTATGAATTAAGTGGAGAAAGATCAGTAAATAACTGTAAGACAAACTATTCTGCAAATAATTAATGTGTACTGTATCTGTGCATATACAGATCTACATATAAGCACGTTTTGTGCATTCATCTATTATTATGCACATTAAGCCCATGAATATACATATACTTACATTTACATGCATCTAACCCTCCTCACTTCCATTCAGAAAACAAGATTATTAAATTGCTGAGATTAGGCCACTGACATAAATTTTGGACAGACAAAATGAGTATTTGCCTGCAATGACTGAGTAAATGTTACCAGGAACTTTACAGAAAGAGATGACTGCACTATAACTATCTGCAAATAGCTGGAAAATGAAGCAACAGTTCAGGTAAAGTCCAAACTTGGGAACTCAAGCACAGGTTATACTTCTGTTCTGTACCAAGGGCTCCATTTCCCAGTTGTCTATCTTAAGAATCAAGGTAGGTTTTATGTTCATAGCAGCATTATTCACAATAGCCAGAATCTGGAAGCAACCAGAGTGCCCGAAAATCGATAATTGGATAAAAAGCTTTGATACATCTACACAATGGAATACTATGCAGCTGTTAGGAAAAATGAAGTTATAAAATTTGCCTACAAATGGATGGACATGGAGAAGATTATGTTGAGCGAAATTAGCCAGAAGGAGAGAGACAGATACAGAATGACTGCATTTATCTGCATAACATAAATATATAGGTACATAATATGATACCAATATCCAAGATCAAGTGAAACATATATCAGGAGGTCCTGTCAAAGGTGTAAATTATCACAAACGTGTGGGATTCAGAGGCTAGGTAAGACAGAAATGGAACGGTGTGCTAACAATTGTTGAGGGTACTAATACCAACCTAGAATTGAACATTAAATAGAGGCAAAAAGATACACATGACAACCCTTTAATGTATGTTCTGTAATCCATAGTCTGGAGGGGAAGGAACAGAGAAAGAGAGAGAAATGGAAAGAAATCAAGAACCTGCCATGGAGCAGGGCTGGGGGAGGGGAGGGAACCGGGGATGTTGGTGGTGGGAGATGGGCACTGGTGGTGGGATGGGTGCTACAAACAATTCAGTATGATTTGTTGGCAAAGTGCTACACCGTTTCAATGAAACAATGTATGTTTTAACTGAACTAAAATAAATACATGTTTAATCACTAAAAAAAAAAAGGAATCAAGGTAGGTTCTAGATCTCTGGGTAGAGGCTGCTCCTTTCTTCTCAGGGCATCCATGAAACAAGGGGGATGATGTATGGCCAGGGGAATGCAGCTGTGTCGGCAGATGCTTTAATCCTGGGCAGAGGGAAGGTCCAATGAAGCTGAAGACAAGCAAGGTACTTGGCAGATTCTGTCAGAGGAAAAAATGGAAAAAGCAGCAGCAAAGCAACATGGGTCTTTCCCCGCCAGAGTGAGGTTCTCCTCTATCTTTCTTCTGATGTCTCTGGCACAGGCTAGGAAGGTGGACGGTTGTTTTATTTTTTATTTTATTTATTTTATTCTTTTTGGGTCTCATCCGGCAATGCTCAGGGGTTACTCCTGGCTCTGCACTCCGGAATTACTCCTGGCGGTACTCAGGGGGCCATATGGGATGCCAGGGATTGAACCCAGGTCAGCCTCATGCAAGGCAAATGCCCTACCCGCTGTGCTATCGCCCGGCCCCATGGATGGTTGTTTTAAAGAAAAGTGTTTTAAAGTGGGTGTAAAGCTCAATCTATATCTCTCTAAAAGAGGACAGATAATCTCCTATTTCAAGTGTTTGCCTTGAAAGCTTGAATGTGTATGATCCACTTGTGAATGTTTGTGTGCCCCACAAAGTTATGTGAAAACCCAACGTTCAATAATGATGGCATTCAGAGGTAGGGCTTGGGAAGTGATAACCTCACCATCAGTGCATTAGTGTTCTCAAGGCGATCTCACAGAGCCCCAACTATTCCCTTTGCCCGTGTGAGGACAAAGCTAAACTATAATATAGAGAACTATTAAGAACCAAGAAGCAGGCTCTCACCAGACACAGAATTTACTATACCTTCATCTTGGGCTTTATAGTTAGCAGAACTCGGAGAAACGACTCTTGTTTCTAAGCAGTCCAGTTCACAGTATCCTGGATAACAACCTGAGCTAAGAGACCACACATGCACTGTTTTTCTCCTTTATTAACCCACCAGAGGCGATAAAAATATAAGGAATAATGTTCCTTCTTTTTTCACTTCCCATCATGAGTTCCCTGGATCCACCCTTCCCACCAGAGTGGGAAAATGCAGTTTGTCAGCAGTAAGTAATAAAACAGACAAAGCCTGTCTTGTCTCAAAGTCCCAAACTACTTCTTTCCCAGAGCAAGAGAAGTTTCTTTCTAGAGTAAAGTTATCTGGAATTACTACTTATTACAAAGTCATAATTAAGTATGACGACATTTTATGGACACTGAAAATTCATGTTGAAATTCACCTTGTCTGAGACTTTTTTTTTCCCAAATGTATTCTTGAAAATCACTACACTCTCTACAAGAAAAACAAGCTGTGCAATGTTACTATTCTGGTTAGGCGAATTCTGACAGCAGCCTTGGGGCTCAGCTCATCTGTATGTCACCTGATTCAGACGCTCAATATTAATATAACCAGTCTATTCCACTGTGTTTCCTTATATCAATTTAGATGACCAGTCCCAACGATACCAGCACTTTTGACAGAATGATCATTCTCTATTTCCACGGTCACATACTTACTCAACTGGCAACAGGAAATAATTATTCCTTGAGAAAGACTCATTTTCTCCTCCTCCACGGCTTCAGTCTTTTCCTAAAAATATGTATTTTCCAGTTCACCTTCCTGTCAATTTAATACCCACTCACTTGGATCACAGCGACTCAGATTACTGCTAATCTGGAAGGCTAACCAGAGAGTCATTTTCTCCTACTTGCAGTAGAGAAAATAAGATGCTCGGAATGATGTATACCAGCAGGCACCTCCAGGTACTCACAAGGGAAAAGATTAGCCTTGCCGAGGGCTCTGAGAGCCCCTAGTTCGACCCTCTTTAATGCCCCTTGTACTTGGAATAAAACTAAAGCACCATGTCTGAATCCTCCCTGGCCGTCCCTTTTCCAGTCTGTCGGCACACAACTGCATTGACTTCTGAAAGACTCAATGACCTTACTGCTTCCTCCCTGTCATCTGCTCCTGGCTGGGACCTCATTTGCAGTGTGCCTGAGGTCTGCACACAGGTGTAGCTCATGAACAACACCCAAAAGCCAACTCTCTGGAATTGAAAAAGTGAAAATAAGACTATAATACAAGATGGCAGAACAAACACCCTGGGCAATTTCAACAAGAATAAGAAAAAAAAAAAGGATTATTTTAGGCTAAAATGGGAACATTATGTGACCGAAACCTACAAACATGAACAACGTTGTAATTGTATATCTCACGGTTGCATAATAAAATATTAATAAAAAAATGGGAACTTCCTCACAATCACCATTATAGCCACAACATTTGGAGCGCAGGCAAAAGATAATAAAAACAAACTGCTGCAAAGACCAAGACTTTAAAACTAATGCTAAGTGAGTTAAATTATGTGGCTATGAGCATTTTTTCCCTCAGTAAAAATCAATGGGTTAGTATGAAATCATAACTAAGATCTTTTCTGCTTTGAAAGTTCCATATTTAAAACAGATATGCCATATAGCTAAAGTTTCAACGGTCTCTGGAAAGGTTTGTGATCCAACCATTGACCTCTCCTTTATATTTTCTGAAAGACATCTATCCCAATTGGAAAATTCCCAGGAAAACATCTGACTTTCCTCTTGTGATTTAATCTAATATTTCATTTTTTTAAAAAAATCACCATCAAATTTAACCTAAAATCAATTTATATGTTTATACTGTTGTTACTCAATTTAGAACTTAAATAATATCCAATTACAAAAATGCACAATCCTTATAATCTTGGAGTGTAATTTTATTTCCAATATAAGCATTAAATGTATGCTGAACAAGACATAAATATTTTCCCCTAAATTGTACCATTGGCTTAATCATTCATTCAGCTTGTCTCCACGGCTTGTCTCTCTGCAAATATATATTTTTAGCAGAACTTTATTAGTTTTCTACCAAAGAATACATGTTTATTAAATTATATCTCATTCACCAGGATTCCTTATTTATCTTAGTCATTTTAATAGAAAAGTATATGAAACATTACTACATGAATGCTTAGAGAGATGACAGTAATTTTATTTTAAATTAAATAAAGAAAAGGTTAAACAAATATTACAGTCTTTCAGGAATTGCAATCTAACTTAGCTTCCTAAGTCTTCTGCTTTAAATTGTTCTTAAAATATTTGTCCACATACTATTGAAACTAAGATATTTTTAATATTTTCTGACCAAGTCTTTGCTTTTCAAAAGTTTATGTTAGATGATATGCCAATTCTCACTGAGTTCTTAATAAGTTTTAAAAGAAATTCAGTGATGCATCTTAAGACAGTTAATACCTCTCAAACACAAAACCATACAACCAGAAATGCTCATGCATCCATTTTGGTTGTCAAGTATTTAAAACAAAATACTCTTGCAGCCATAATAAGCCAGGGACAATGAAAGAAAATTGATTTCAAAAATTAGAAATAGCTTTAACTTTAAACAAGACAAACACTTCGATTACTTTATTATTTGAAAACAAAGCCACTGTGATGAAAAACAACGTCAATATTATGAACAAGTGGTTGAAATTTCTACCTGAATATTATAATCCTTAAAATTAGCGTCACCCATAGAATGACTGCATTTATTTGCATGACATAAATATACTAGGTGATCTTACCGGAAGTGGAAATTACCACAAGCGTATGGGAGTCAGAGGTTAGTTTAGATAGAGAAGAGAACATGTGTGAATAAATGTCTAAAGTTCTGATGCTAACATAGAACTGAGCATTAAATACAGACAAAAAATGCAAATGATGGCTTCTAAGTGTGTAGTGCAACCCACAATGTGTGGGAGAAGGAGGAGAGAGAGAGGGAGAGGAGAGGAGATAAAGAACCTGCCATTTAGGCAGGATGTGGGAGGGGGAGGGAATTGGGGACATGGGTGGTGGCTGGGGGCACTGGTGGAGGGCGGGTGCTGGAACACTGTGTGACCGAAACCCCCAAGCGTTACCAGCATTGTAATTGTATATCTCACGGTGGTATAATAAAATGTTAAAAAAAATTAGCGTCACCCTCTTTAGTCATTTTCAGGTTCATAAAACAAACAACAAGCATGGTTTAACTAAATTGAACTTCATTTAGCTTAGTTTTTTAATTTTTTCACTGGCTTGTCATTGGTTTACAATATTATGGAGTTTCAGGGAATCAGCTTCCCAGTAATGTGTGTAAATCTTACCACTTCCACTGCCAAAGTTCCAGTACCATTTACCATGAAAATGAACAATCTGCTATACCTCTCATCCCTTCTCCTCTGTCCCTCTAGTGACCACCACAGTTTTCACCAAGTCTGAGGATTCACTATTTCAAAATTTTTGTTGCCAGTTGCTTTACTTTAGTCTCTTTTGCTTCATTCGAATGGGAAACAATTTCATTAATTCCCATTTGATACTGAAAAAATAAAACATGACTCCGCTAGCCTAAACTAAGAAACTAGAATCCGTCTATGATGGAAACACAGCTGACCCATGACACGCTAGGAGAAACCAATCACTCATCCCTGAACCAGAATAATTCCAATTTCATTGCTAAGGTTTGTTTCTGAATTTGGGTTGGAAATGTGAACATTAGATCTGACATCAATTTTTATGAACTGCTTTTAGAAACACAGTGCCAAAGCATCTCATCTGACTTAGCTAAATCTTAGCAGGCAGTTCTGGGTCCCTGAAACAAGTTTCTGACTAAAAAGGGGAGCCACAATTTAAAGGGATTATTTCTATAACCTCACAGGAATCTGTTTCTGGGAGGTGGTCTGCCAGAAGCTAGGGAGGTAACATCTTTCCCGAAGCTTTTCCATTCTTCTGGACTGTTCCCATCCGTCTCCTGAGAGCACTCTGCATGTCCAGGATTATAAACTTCTGGCTGCACTCTCCCAAGATAAACCTTCATGTTGCTCTTTGTCTTTCCTGGTTCCCTGCCATAACCAGGAAGAGAGGCTCCAGTGCCTGATCCAAAATTAGGAGAGGAGGTGTTAGGGGTAGAGTTGGAAGCAAAACCACACATATTAGGAGTGATTCCTGAGAGCTGAGCCAGGAGTAAAGCCCTGAGCACCACCAGGTGTGGCCCCAAACAAAAAAGTTTTAAATAGTAAGAAGCTGTAGCAAGACATGTGTGCATACATATGAAGTATGTGTGCACATGTATACATTTGTGTATGTATATTCATTTTATATAGAAGTTTAATAGATAAGTGATATGTAGACATAATGCACTATAAGTAGCGTATATATATGCACATATACATACATACCTATATATATATGTATATATACATATATATAAAATAGTAAATTCAATAATGACAAATTTACTAAAAGGCCAAAGAGTATAATTTTCCCTATTAAATACTGTACTTGCTCAAGAAGATTTTTCAATTACTTTATTATGGGATAAAAGAAACTTTTATTTTAAACAATTTTTTCATAAAGTATATGTCATATACAAAGCAATGTTTGTTAATGCCAGGGGCAATTTTAGTGACAGTGAAGGATTAATTCTGAGTCCTAAAATCTCCCTGGTCTATTTAGAAATATATATATATTCTTTATAAAAGCAATTTATAAAAGCAATTTTTGCTATGCTCATGTTCTCAAGACAGTCTCGGCTAAGAAAATCCATACTGCTATTAGATAGCTACTTCTTTCTATAACTGAAACACTAGCAATAGATTCAACAGTAACTGTCTTCTCCCGAAATCTTAAAAACAGATGATTTACACTGATCTGTTTTTGTCTTTGAATTAAAACTTAAATAACAGAAAAAAATAAATAAGCATATCAATTTTTAACTAACATGTATTTGGGAGTTTTATGTTGGGTTTCTAATCATTTTAAGTCTTATAAGGATTATTTATTGATGTAAGATTTAAACTTTAATTTGTGCATACCTAGTCAAGCCAAATTTCTGTTTAAAGGAATTTTTAATTCTAACTTCTTCAGTTATATCTAACTTTATATAAGTGATGCCTAACTAGAGTGTGTGTGTTGTGTGTGTATATATATATATATATATATTTATATATATACACACTCTAGTTAAATATATAAATGTATAGTGTTTCTTTACACACACACACACACACACACACACACCCCAAACCATGAAATACCTGTTTTTCAGTACTAATATATCTTTTCAATATGTCCACATGGTAGTAAATTATTTGCTTATTTATACTTTGATTTCAAAGGTTAAATGCCAGTTACTGTTGAATTTTTAGTCATTGGAGTGTTGTTTAATTCTCCTAATCCCACGTGGGGACTGAGGCCTAAGAAGAATGGATACTCCTTTTTGTAGTTTTTACATTTTTAAACGTAACTATTTAGGCAATAGGATTAGAAGATAATGTGTTAAGACAGTCTGCAGTGTTTTGCTATGGCAACCTGAAAAGGCTAATGGACCATGCAAGAAGATTACTAAACTGTACTAGATAGGCAAGTAAATAACTTATTTAGAATTTTGAATCCTGGCTCTATCATTAACGAACCACATGAACACAGTCCTTCACCTTGCAAGATGCTTTTGTGGTGGGTTTAAAGGGAACGGCATGTGTGCCCTCCTTACTGCAGTGCTGACCCCCGTAGACACTTAAAATAAGTTTTGTTCCAGGAAGTTTTAAATGGTTTTTAATTATGCACATGAATTGCCTTTGGGAACACTTACTCCTCTTTGCAAAGAGTTCACCTGCTGTTGGAAAGATTCTGTGTCCAACTGCAGTTAATTGTTCACATTAAACATACACTTTAAATTGTTGGTGCTAAATCTGCAAACACGGAAAGCAATAAAAGGTGTTTCTTGTTAATATTTGATAGATTTATGGGGAAAACACATGAAACCAAATGGTTAATAATGAAGGCAATAGCACTGGTACCCATTGGGGGTCCACCCGTAATACAAGTTTTCTTCTTCATTGTTAATCAGTGGCATAATGAGGCCTCTAGTGTGTTCCCTTTAAATGACCCATTAGTTCTGTGCTTCCCAAATATCTCCTTCGGTATATGCAGTCCAACTTTCCACTGTTAATTGTGCTTAGCAACTGAGGAGTTGAAAATTTGAGAGCTAGTGTAATAGTTGTCATTCTTGAACAGTTTTCTTCTTTACCGAAAAGGAAAAGATGGGACAGGATTGATTTGTAAGGACATCTGGGCTTAGTACAAAGCATGTTCTGACTGTGAAGGACACAATATTCCCTCATAAGTGGGGACGGAGGGAAGAGTTCTGTGAAGGCCAGCAGGTTCTCCTGGGCAGGCTGGTAGACTAGCTCAATTTTTTCCTTTCCCCACCCTCTCTCTCTCCACATTTGTCCAGAGTGGCCTTTTCCTAATCTCAAATCTGGTTATCTTACTCATTATTTGCATGAAATCCCTTTAGTTGTTCCAAAATGCACTTAAAAAAAATCTTTATCACTTTTCTCAAAGAGCCAAGTGGTATGACATCTGCTTCCCCGCTTTGTATCATGAGCCTCTGTAAAACAAAATTAGTAATCACGATTTGCACTCCCCACTGCTCTTACACAGTGATTGTCATCTCACCGGTCAGTTCCTTAAAGAAAATTTTTCTCATCATTCTTGGTTGGCTGTGCTTTTTGATCATGGATGTCCTCCTAACAGAACTACCTGGTCACTTTAATTTATTTTATTAAGTTGTAAGTGGAGTACAGAATTATATTAGTTCCAGGTATATAGCAAAATAATTTCATAATTGTATATATTACAAAATAATCATCCCAATAATTCTGTGGTTGGTTGGTTGGTTGGATGGTCCCTGAGCACTACCAGGAGTGATTCCTGAGTGCAGAGTTAGGAACAACCCCTGAGCATTGCTGGGTGTGACTCAAAAGACTATATATATATATATATATATACATATATGTATATATATACATATATATGTATATATATGTATATATACACACATATATATAATATACATATATATACATATATTATATATAAACATATATTTAAAATGTGTATATATAGTCTTTTTTATCACCACTAAGAGGTGGTGGGCTTCAGGCGACTATGTAGGATGCTGCGTATTAAACCTGGGTCAGCCACACGTAAGCCAAGCACCCTTCTTTCTGTTCTATGGACCCAGTCTCTTTTAAATGTTTTTAAAAAGGTAGATTTTTTGCAATAAAAATTAATCTAATATATTTAACTATTATGAGTACACAATCACATGAAAAATAAGCAAAATGCTCAATTCACAATTTACTTAGCAGGCAAGAGATAATAGACCTCTCTTCCTTCCTGCTCCCAACAAATCTTTTCCTGATGAATTAGCATGGGCAACACAAGGAAAGATGTACTTCATGTGTCAACTCACATCAGTGATTGAGCACACATATAAGCATCCTCTCAGAAACCAAGAAGAGACATGGATTTAACAAAAGAAAATTATCCATCACATTAGCCACTCACACTGAAAAGAAATTGTTTTTATTTTTCAAGTATTTTATTATACCACCGTGAGATATACAATTACAAAGATATACAATTAAAAAGTTCATATTTGGGTTTTGGTCATACAGTGTTCCAGCACCCATCCCAACACCAGTGCCCATCTCCCACCACCAAAGTCCCCGGTTCCCTCCCCTTCCCCCAGCCCTCCTCCATGGCAGGTTCTTTATTTCTTTCCCTTACTCTCTCTGAAAAGAGCTTGTTAGCAGTTGCCTCAAGACAGGATGGAAGGAAACTGCTGGGAATTAATGAAAGAAGAAATAGATTCTCTGCCTGGATTTCACACACACACACACACACACACACACACACACGGCACACGTGCACACACAGACACACACACACTTCTCTGCCAAATAAACCTAAAAATTGTAAATGGGATTAAGTCTCTTTTTTTGAGTTTCCTAATGAGTATTTTATTATAATAAAATATATCATTTTTTAAAGATTTTTTTTTATTTTACCACCGTGAGATAGGCAATTACAAAGATGTTCATGTTTGGGTTTCAGTTATACAGTGTTGAGATTTTTTCTTTTTGGGTCACACCTGGCAATGCTCAGGGGCTCTTCACTCAGGAATTACTCCTGGCAGTGCTGGGGGACCATATGGGATGCCGGGATCAAATCCAGGTCAGCTGAATGCAAGGCAAACGCTCTAACTGCTGTGCTATCACTCCAGCCACCAGGGTTGGGATTAAGTCTCTTAAAGAGGAAAATCTGTATGGATAGTTGTCTCTAAAGCAAAAGACGCTCACTTTATATTCTATATCACAATGAATACACCAGGTGCATTTAGCTACATCAGTAACTAAAGATGCATATGGGAGGCTAGGGGGGGGAGGGTATTGGGGACATTGGTGGTGGGAAGTGGGCACTGTTGGAGGGATGGGTGCTGGAACACTGTATGGATTTAAACCCAAACATGAACATTTTTGTAATTGTCAAAAATAAATTTAAAAAAAATTAAAAAGTAAAAAAAAAAGATGCATTTGGGAATCTTCCAGGGTTGCTGAAACACATTCACATTTGATCCCGGAAATAGTCCTGTGGGTTGAGGTTAGGTATATATTATAATCTCCATTTTATCAAATAGTCAGCTGGGGCAAAGAGTTAAGTGGCTAGAAAGTAATTTGCTTGGGTTTCCAGTGCCATTTTATTTTAAACTAAATAAATGCAGTATAGGCAACAAGCTAGGATAAATTTAAGACTTTATATGGTATACATTCATACATAATGTATAAAGAACATCAACAAAATAATAATCAAGTACTATGACTAAAGGAATAAGAAAACCCTTTTAATAAACAAGAGTAATTTATCTTTGTCAAAACAATCCAAACTATGAAAAATGTGTACTAAAAATACAGAATCAACCTATGTTCACTAACAGATGACTGGATGAAGAATTTGTGCTATATCTTTTAAGAGAATACTACTTAGTTATCACAAAGATGAAATCTTTTTTTTTCTCTTTTGGGTCACACCTAGCAATGCTCAGGGGTTACTCCTGGTGGTGCTCGGGTACCATATGGGATGCCGGCAATCGAACCCAGGTTGGTCGCGTGCAAGGCAAACGCCCTACCCTCTGGACTATCCCTCTGGCCCCACAAAGATAAAGTCTTGTCTTTTGTGACAACATGAATGGAACTAAAGTATTATGCTAAATAAAATAAGTCAGAAAGTGAAAACCAATTGCCAGATGGTTTCATTCCTATGTGGAATAAAATTACATAAGGCAAACAAACTGGCAAAATAGAATGAAGTGTCTCTTACTCTGAAAATATGGTGGTTACCAGAACATGAGGAGGTTGGAGGAATGGGTTTAATAGTGCAATGGTGTTATTTTGTAACTTCAGTTTAGACTGATAAGAGTTAAAAGCTAATATACCAGGATTCTGAGTCTGTTTGAGGTTGGCCGTGCACCTGGGCCTGAGGGCCAGGGCCAGAGCCAAGAGAGCCAAAGGGTCAGGGCTAGAAGTCTAGGTCCAGGGACAGTGCTGGCTGAGCTGGCCTGAAAGAGAGGCCCTGAAAAGAGAGGACCTGAAGAGAGGTCCTGAAGAAAGACCTGAAGAAAGAGATAGAGAAACAGAGAGACTAAGAGAGAAAGAAACAGAGAGAAACAGAGACAAGACAAAGAAACAGAGACAAAGAGAAATGGAGAGACAGAGAGAGACCGAGAGAAGAAAGGGAAGAGAGGTCCTGAAAAGAGAGGGCCTGAAGAGAGAGACCCTCAAGAGATAGGTCCTGAATAGAGAGGTTCAGAGAGAGAGCAAAGTCCGCTAGAAGAGAGAGGTCAGTTGAGAAGAGATTAAGAGGCAGGGTCCGCAGATAGGAGAGATCAAGGGCAAGGTCCTTATAATGAAGGAGAGTGGGTGAGAGAAGAGTGATTAAAAGGAGATATAGGGGCGGAGCGATAGCCCAGTGGGTAGGGCATTTGCCTTGCACATGGCTGGCCCATGCCGGTCAGGGTTCAATCCCGGCATCCCATATGGTCCCCAGCACCACCAGGAGTAATTCCTGAGTGCAGAGCCAGGAGTAACCCCTGAGCATTGCCAGGTGTGACCCAAAAAAGCAAAATAAAATAAAATAAATAAAAGGAGATATAAAAGGGAGAGACTAAAACGAGAGAGCTTCAGACTTTCGAGAGCCTGTGGTCTTGTGTCTCCCTCAGACAGTTGGGGGGAAAGGTTGTCAGTCCCAAATACAGGCTGGGGACCGTAATGGATTGTTGTTAATGGCGGGACCCCACAGGGCCCCAGCATCTGCTGCTTTGGATATCCCCTGCCTTGAATACGGTTGGGGACCCCTCTGGGCCCTGGGGTCCTTTATATAATGGTACTAGAATACTTGGGTGAGGGTGGGTAAAGCATATGTATGCATGTGTGAGTGTGCATCTGTGCATGCAGGACATATAACATGCAAATGTAGTGCTTTATTCCTGAAATTATGTAATATTGAAAAGTAATGATAAATGAATACAATTTGTTTTTGAAAAGGTCTCTTACAAAAGTCTAGCTATACTACAAAATGAATCTCATTTATCTTGACTTTAAAATATGGGAAATGAAAGAAATGCTTTGAGCTTCAATGTTTCTCCTCCACGAAATAAGAATAATAATGCTCCTAGCTCATAGCATCACTGTAAGAAATAAATTAAATATTTATATAATGCACCTGGAACACCCCCCAGACACTAAAGGCTCAATGAGTATTATAATTTCCACCACATAAACACGCATCATAATATTGGTAACTTTTTATGGTCACACCTGGTGGTGCTCAGAGCGTACCCTCAGCTTTGTGCTTAGGGGTCACTCGTGGAGGGGCTCAGGGGATCACATGAGCTGCCAGGGATGGAACCCTGGCCAGTCACATGCAAGACAAGTGCTTTACCTGCTTTACTATCTAGTCTTATAATGAGCATTGCTTAATGTCGCGAGTTATAAAGTTAGAGTCATATTTTCAATCTATGAAAGGTAAAATCTTATTAAATATATCCCTACTGAAATCTCAAGCCAGGAAGGTACCAATTAACCACAAATCAGGCCTTGTGCACAGGTATTTGTTCCAAGATCCAGCAATAAGCCACAAGGAAGCTGAAAGGGCAAGAACCTGAGGAGCCTTTTCCACAAAACACAGGAAGAAGTGAGTAAAGTCTCTGATAATTGCCTCCGTGCTCACTAAGCAAATCCAGTTACATCCAACTAATGAACCAGCTCTCACACAGGAAAGAATGAAAAGCGGGAGGTGGGAACTTCATTGGAAATCCCAGAAAAATGAACTAAGCATCTTCTGCATTGCCCCCCACTCTTTCTCTTGGACCCAAATAGGTGACCTTCACAAAATTGTAATGTGGAGTCATGCTATTAACAAGACACATCTCTAATCCCACCTGAATCTTGGGTTCTTCCATCTTCAGAGATGAAGTTGCCTTTGATTTGATTTCTTGTAACTGTAGCGTATAGATAAAGACCTCATTTGTTTACCATCAGTTTTCTGGCTTTGTAACAAGCAATTCAAATAATTTGAGACTTTAAAGTCCATCTAGTTCAGTTTCACAGATAAAAAGAAAATGTCTTTACGAGCCAGGAAAATAACATAAGTGAATCAAAGGGGCCAGTTAGAAATTGTGGTTTATTACATCAATTTTTAGCACTGAGAAATATGAGCCCATGTGGTATAACCAAGCTTGACATTTATTTTAAAAAAGAAACTGGAAATACTTTATCTTTTCATAAAGATTTAATAAATATTTAAGCCCTGTACCCACATGCAGGGAAATCTCATCTCTATATTTCCAGTTGGAACCTGCAAACTAGTCTTGTGATTTTTCAGCCCTGACTTCAAAAAAAAAAGAAGAAGAATAAAATCACCTGAATGATTTAAATTTACCCATGCCTCCCTCCTCCTGGAATGGCAATTAGGATCTAATTGTTTCAAGGTAAGCTTTCAGGAACTTTATTATGCAGCCATGTTGAAAACTACTAATCTGCCCTAGCACATTAATTTGAGAGATAAGGAAATTGTGGCCCAGAGAATAAAATAATCTGCAGCCATCCAGCTGCAGCGTTTCTTCCTTAGCTCAGCTTGCTGTGAACAAAATTCTATTATAAATGCCACCTCTTTTTTGGGGGTCAATAAACAGAGTTTGGCTTCAATATTGTATCTTATAAAACATCTCAAATGTTTCCCCTGCAGAAGTATTCTAGTTTTCAATGCCAGATTCCTTTTTGCGTAAATTCAGTGCCCACTACCCAGTGTTTACATTGAACCATAAATCCATGCTGACATTCCTCCCTCACTGGTGAAGTGAACCAGAGCCTCAATAAATAAACACTTGGCCAGCATTTACGATGTTGTATTCAGAGGTCTGTTCCTAGGTAAATCAGGGAACAGAAAGACAGGAGAGGGTTAAGGTGTATGTTCTACATGCTCCAGACTCCAGTTCGAACACTGGAACCACATGATCCCGCATCACAGGGTACAGTCCGTCGGGCTCCGCCAGCCCCCACTTCCCAGCACCATGGGGATTGACTCCAAAGACACCTGACTACACAGAGACCTCATATCAGGCCCTTGCACAAAACTATGAGCCCAAAGGGCGAAGAATCACAGTTAGAGGGCTCTCGACCCCTTCAGCACAACGTGGGAGGCTGATAAGATAATCAATTACTTACTAAAATCAATCTCCTACAGAGAAATATCAGTGACTAGAACCAACTCAGAGGTAACAAAGTTCTGACCAATCCAGAGGAAGACCATTTAGTGCACCACTGACAAAGAGCCAGAGAGCGAGTGAAGCAGCAGCAGACTGTTGTCAGACACCATCCGTTTGTTTGAGTTTCCTTTCCCCTGCACCAACAGCACAAAGCCGTACAGACAATTCTATTTATATCACTCTCATCACCACAACTGGCTTTATTTACTTTCCCTGGAGCTGAACCTTTGCCAATACCAATAGCCATAGCATAAATACTCTGTCTGGTTTCTTGATAGCACGTGACAGAGCACTGCATTCCCTTGTCTGTCTGCACTTGAAGGATGCCTCTTTACACACTGTGGGATATGATCACCTTCAAAAATGGAGTCTTGCATTCTAAGGGTTATACATATCTATCAAACAGTTTGGCCCTAAATCCCAAGCTTCGTTTTTTTTTCCTATGATGACTTTGGCAAGCACCTAGTCATTGTGTAAGAGTAAAACAAATTATTGCCCATTTGTTTCATTATAAAAAAAAACACACCTAGCATGCCAGTCAACACAATCCAAGTGTCTCTCAACTGGAGTAAATTATCTTTCTAAAATAGAAGAGCTGATCACGTCACTTAAGAAATTCTGGTTCAGTTACTGCTGGGGAAAGGAAAAAGTCCAAGATCCCTGACACAAAGCTTGTATGTTGCCTACTTTTTCACCCTCATGATCCTTTTACCTGCCCTCAAACATTCTAGTTTGGCCACTTCAAATCTCTTCTCATTTCCCTAAAACACCATCTTTTATATTTCCCTGCTGCTATACTGTCATCTTTAATTTCTGTATTCTTTTGTGACACCCAGCAGTGTTCAGAGCTTTCTCCTTGGTCTGTGCTCAGGAGACCATATGGAGTGCTGGAGATCAACCCTGGTCACCCTGCCTGCTGTACCATCTCTCTGGCCCCCTGCTGTTTCCTTTAGGACAATTTTCTTTCTGTCTCACAGCTTCTGAAAGAACTTTCAAGAACCAACAGCAATGGTGCCTCTGAGAAGCCTTCCGTAACTTCTTCAAGACAATACGTCTCTGCTCATCTCTCCTGCCTGTCTTAGGTTAGTTGTTAACGCATGTGCTTTATTACACTGACATTCACCATGGGACAGGGAGTTTCTGAATTCAGCTCACTGCTGCTGCCCCATCTTTGTGGGTCAATGGACAAAGATTTGGGATGGGTGTTGGGAAAATCCCGCCTCTGTGGCAGCCAGGGCTTTTTTTTTTCCCACAGCGACCCTGCAGGACACTGTGTCTATTTTACTAACCAATGATTTGTATTCAACCTTTCCATTGTGGATCTCTCTTATGAAAGGAAAACATTGCCTGATTGCGTCACTTAGAGTTGATAGAGAAAAAGTTCACATCAGAAACAAGAGTAGACTGCTGACTACTAGAGATTGGGGCGGGGAAGGATGTGTGTGTGGTGAGAAATAGGAAACATTGGTGAGAGGACACAAACCTCTAATTAGATCAAGAATAATGGTGTTGTTATTGCATTCTTGAAATTTGCTAATAGGAGTCAATATTTAATGTCCTAACCACACACATCGAAATGGCAATTGTGAACATGATTTATGTCTACTAGTCATAATATGCTGATTTCTTCACAGTATATGCCTAATGAAAAATCACCACTGTTATAACTTAATCATGTATACCGCACATCTATTATCATCCTTGGCTGGAAAAAATGTTGTCAATTAATGCAACAAAAGTCTCTTTTCTGGACACTGGTTTAGGGCTTCTATATGCAAAGAACTTTCACCAAAGAACTGCCAGTTAAAATACATTAAACCAAACCATTAAAGCAAAATTTTTCTCCCTTCCCTAAATCATAGTGCACTTACATTAGACTTTCCTTACCTAACATAGTGTTTGACATATAAATTGACATATAAATAAATATTGATTGTACTGAGCACTTTTTTTTTTCAAATCAGAAAACAAATACTGAAGGCAGTTTTTCTTGGTACTGTAGTCTTTCTGAGATAACCAAAAGAATTCCAGAATTTTCAGGAAATTTACCACCAGATATTGGAAACAACAAGAAATCACATTCAGGGGCCAGAGTGATAGCCCAGCGGATAGGGCGTTTGCTTTGCACGCGGCTGGTCTGTGCCGGCCCGGGTTCAATCCCGGCATCACATATGGTCCCACAAGCACCGCCAGGAGTAATTCCTGAGTACAGAGCCAGGAGAAACCCCTGAGCATTGCTGGGTGTCACCCAAAAAAGCAAAAAGAAAAAAAAAGAAATCACATCCAAGTCAAGTTTATAAATTAATAAACATTTTTATTTATGCACATAATCTACAAAGTTATAGATAGCTGAGTTTTACACAAACAATATTCTAGCATAAATCCCACAACCAGTGTTAACATTCCTCCATGAGTCCCATGTTCCCCTCCCACCACCCTCCCTTCAAATCTGCTTCCTTAATAGGTACAGCACTAGAACTAATAATTATACCTAAGTTCTATATATTTGAATATATAGTTATAGTTTGGATCTCATGTTCTCAGCATTGTTAACTCTGTGGATAGGTTATACAGCTCTATCACTCTTCTACATTGTTTTACCTTCAATGATAACTATCAAGTATTTTCCCTCATATAATTCGTTCATGCTATTCTTTCAGAGTAAAAGCAAGTTATACTAGTGCTCTCAAAGTGGATATTTTCTACTGATGTTACCAATAATGATTTCGATGGTGTCATGATTCTGTCAAAGAATCTGACTCAAGATTAATTTGCTTTTTTAGGTGCTGTACTCCAAAAGATACTGTTCTTTCATAATCTGGATCAGCAATACAGCCTCTTAGAATCAGAAATAGGTCTCCTTTAGTTTGAAAGTATTCCAAAGATCTAATTTAATATAAAATAATCCATCAATTAGCAATTCCTGAATACTCCTATAGGCCTGTCATCTAGTATGTTGCTCAGTAGTATATAAAAAAGTAAAAATTCTTTCTTTTAATACAATTTAAAATCTTAATAGGGAATCACATGAGAGGTATCTTGTTTTGGTTTTCTCAAAAAGTACTTATAGAGAGTTCCCCCATGTTAAAGGTCCACTTGTACTGAGGCTACGAACGAAATGGCCTTTGAACACAGGACAAAAATCATGAGATAAAGTGTGAAAATAACAGTGTAAAGGGGGATAAGAGTCTAGAATTGGAAAGGAGAAGATGCAGGGGAAGATCAGAGCAGACACCATGGATGGAGTCTGCTACTGCGATAGAGCTCAAGCTCAAAGGTGGAGAGAGAGAGAGAGAGAGAGAGAGAGAGAGAGAGAGAGTGGAGAAGGAGAGACAGCACCTCATGCACCTTGTGGAGGGAGCACCATGAACATAGGTCACTGGGAAGAAACAAAGTGATACTTAGAGCAAAGGTCTGAGGCTCATCTGAAAATAGAGATAGAAAAGTAGGTTAGTGTAATATCACAGGACTGTGAATATTGTGTTGAGGAATGTGAAAATCAACCCATAGCTTTCTAAGATAATGTTTGAGAAAGTAAATGGTCAGAGGACAATTACTCAAGATTATTTGGTGATGCCGGAGATAGATTTTAAAGGCAATAACAAAGGGCAATAGTGGCTGCTGCTTTTGCTCCAACCCAGGTGGATGAGCTGAAGATGGCTCTGAAATACTCATTAATGTTTTCAGTAACTTATCAAACTGCAATTAATTAACTGCATGTGGGATCTTACATTACAAACCTTTGGCTTAAAACATCATTATAAAGAACCCCATCACTGGCACTGAGCAGTCCATATGCAATCTAAATACACAGAAATATTTGAAATGTTAAGACTATATCAAAGATATGTTTAAAAGAACAGCTGCTAAAGCCCCCTAAAAGATCAAAGTTGTAAATATAAACACTGCACAATACCTGATATATATTGCATATCTAATCCATAATAAACTGGATTGTATTTAACATGTACTATTACTGAACTTAAAGAATATAGTAATTCCCTTTGATATGATGGTTAATTTTGTATACAGCTGACTAAGCCACTGTGCTCAGACTTGTGATCAAAATATTTAGTTTCGTGGAGACATGCTCCAGGTCTACCTCAAACTTCCCATTATATGGGGATGAAGCAATAATACAGTGAATAGGGTTCTGGCCTTGCACACAGCCAGTCTGGTTTCAATCCTCAGCACCACATCCCTGTGCCCTGTCAGGAGAGTGCAAATCTAGGAGTAAGCCTTAAGCATTGCTAGGTCAGGCCCAATGACATTACACACACACACACACACACACACACACACACACACACGTTCTCATGACAGTCTTTTCTAGAATATGCCCTTAATATTAAATCACAGGCAAGAGCTATTAGCTGGGAAAGGGGGTGTCCAAACTAGTGTGTTTTTCTTTACTAATAGTTATTCCTGAGTTCCATATATTTCATAATCTCCAGTTAGGCTGAGGTTAATTTGGAAAACTAACAGAAACTCATCTTATGTAAGGTAGAAGAAAGTAGACAACTTTTTTTTTAATTTTTTATTTTTACAATTACAAAGATATACAATTACAAAGTTCATATTTGGGTTTTGGTCATACAGTGCTCCAGCACCCATCCCTCCACCAGTGCCCATCTCCCACCACCAACGTCCCCAGTTCCCTCTCCCATCCCTCAGCCCTCCTCTATGGCAGGTTCTTTATTTCTTTCCCTTTCTCTCTCTTTCTCTTTTTCTTCCCCTCAGACTATGGATTGCAGAACATACATTAAAGGGTAGACAACTTTTCTTAAGGGATAAATCTGGCAGCGATGATCCTTGTCACTAAGTTCCCAGTAAAGCATTAAATAGTCCTCATAAGTGATTTCAATGGACAGAATTTCAACATCATTTCAAGATAAATAGACCATGATATAAGGCACCAAGTCCAAGGATCAGGCCAAGTGAGAACCAACAGGGCCCCTTATAGATAGCCAAGCTTCACACTCAGACTTCTCTAGCCAGACTGACCCTGGTAAACAAGACCAAGTGACTAAGATTGACAATGTGACCCAAAATATTGTCCTTCCCTGTTGGATTATCTTTTGTTTAGAACCCTCTGTTTCCTACTAAGTAGGTGTCAATTTCCTAACCAGGTACAGCAGCTTGCTAAAAATGTTACTTTTCTCTTTCCTGTGTACCTTTGTATGCACTTGTGTTGGAGCAATGTCCTTTTGCATAGACACAGGAAAAAAGCTAAGGCAATGCATCTGTAAAATAGGAGTGAATTAACTCTGAAATATTTACTCTGAGCATCTATCATATTTCCTAACTTAAAACCTCAGTTGCCCTTAAAGTGATTTTAATTACTTTCACCCCAAAAGGAGGGTCCCCATCGTGGGACTGGAAGAACCCAGGGCAAGCCGTGAGTAAGCTACCTTGGCCTTGACATGGTACAGACTAAGTGCCATAAGCAATATGCCATAAATAATATAACAATGACTTATAATATGTCATAAGCTAACAGCATGATCATTGAACAAATTCTGTTGTGACCCAAAGATAAGTAACTGATTTAGGACCCTGTTGGGGTTAGGAAAAAACAATCCTGGTGTGAGGACTTTAGTCTGGAATATATAGTGAGATGTCCCCAGGAATAGTCAGTCACCTTGCAAACTTAATCCTAGGTGTAGATAAATGTCTGCATCTGTTACTGTGTTTATACAAAATTACTAGAAAAATTATTAAGATGATTCTTTACCAGCAAAGTAAAGGAGAAAAACAACACTTCCTGATTCTGCCTTTGTCCAGGGGCAGGCTTATAGCTCCAAGACAGGACCCCCTCTCTGGGGGAGGTCCCCCTGTTGGTTTGCCCCCCTGAAGTAGGGGCCTTTTACTCTTTACTGTTTCAAGATCAAAGTTCATCACCTCTTGTAACTCCCATGTCTCAAACTTTTGTGAAGTATATAGCTAGCAGACTCTTCTAGCATGTAACTAGCAAAGTGAATAAGTAAGTGAGTGAGAAGAGGAGAAATTAAAAGGAGAGAGTTTCAGACTACTAAAAGTCTGTGGTCTTTTTCCTTTGTCTATTGGTTGGGGAGGGTTCCTGTCATTGACTCCAAGCACAGAAGGGGACACCAACATTTGTTGGGGACATGACTGAGACCCAACATTTTCCATCCTAAACTCTATTATCAGAAAGAATGAGCAAGAGAGCCATTTTTACGTTCTGGACTCCACAGCTCATCAGAGCCCCACCCAAGAGAGAGCCATTTTCAAGCCCAGGTATGCGGGTCTTGGAGGCTAAAGTCACTGGAATTCTGTAGAGATGGAGCTGGGGTCCCTTTCCCCACCTCTGTCCCGTTTGGAAGGCCTGGTGGACCCACTCAGGAACTGATTTTAGGCTGTTGGCCATGATCCAGAGACACAGACACATAGGGCAGAGCTGCTACTGGTTCCTGTGGTGCACGGCTGCAAAGTGGCCACACGATATCTCAAACTAGTAGAAACCAACTACATTCTAGAAACTCAGAAAGTCAATGCAAAAAAAAAACAGAAATCAGATTTTCCCAAAACAAACCATAAAAAAATGACTTTATTATTACCATTCCCATATATGGGCTATAATGGTCAATATAATTAGTGCGGGCTAAGGGAGCAGGCATGGGGGGAGATGAGTATGAAATGAGGGTCTTTGGTGGTGGGAACACACTGGTGGTGGGATTGGTGTTGAATGACTAATCTTTCTAACAACTGTATTGTGAAAAACTTTGTATTTTATAAATCACGGTGTTTTAATTAACAAAAAGAAAAAAATTTAAAAATTTAAAGAAAGAATGAGAAAGAGGACAAGTCCTAAACCTTCTGTGTGTGTGGTTGGAACTTTTTGTTTTACTATAAAATTACAGTTCTTTAACTGCCTTAGAGAATATTCTACTTCTCTCGTCATCTTGAATTCACTGCTAGTATTTTTTGTCATTATGGCTTTAATATCACATAAATACATTCCATTAAAAGGGAAGGCATTAGAATAATCAGGTAACTTGAAATTATGTATGGAATTTACCTCCAGATATTTGGATTTTACTGCTCTGGCATGGAACAGCTTGTTCTCATCACAGACTTCTGTTCTTACATCTCTTTTAATCAACTACTCTGATTACAACCTTTACAAAGCTCTCTGCTCTCTCCCTTTCCTGTTTCATCTTTTACTTTTCAATTTTTATTTAGGCACCATGATTTACAATGCTGTTAATAATAGAGTTTCAGGCACACAATGTTCTAACACCACACCCATCACCATGGTATAAGGTTCACTTCACCAATGTCTCAAGCTTTTCTCCCACCCCAAACCCACCCTCCTACCCTGTCGGAAGACTCAATACTGTAGTTTGATTCTTGGGGTCTGTTACCATGAGCCAACTGTTATTCCTTTAATATGTTTTTCATGTCTCACACGTGAGAAAGACTGTTCTGTATTTGTTCTTCCTCTGACTTCACTCCACATGATTTCCTCCAGTTCCATTCATACTGCAGCAAATTGCATGATTTCATCTTTTTTTATAACTGAGCAGCATTCCGTCGTGTTTATAAACAGTTTATTTTTCCACGCATGTGTTCTTGGACACTTGGGTTGTTTCCATATCTTGACTGTCATGAATAGTGTTACAATGAAGATAACAGAGCAAATGGCTTTTTAAATAGTGTTTTGGGGCCCTTGTGTATATATCACAAGGAGTAGAATTCTGGGTCATATGGAAGCTCAATTTGTTTTGTTTTCTAATGAATCGCTGTGAGATATAAAATTACAAAAGTTGTTCATGATTGAGTTTCAGTCAAAATGTTCCAACATCGTCCCTTCACCACTGCACATTTCCTGCTATCAATGTTCCCAATTTCCCTCCCACCCACCCCACCCCACCCCTGACCCTAAAACCTGCCTCTATGCCAGACACTTTCTTCTCTCTCTCTCTCTCTCTCACACACACACACACACACACACACACACATCTCTCTCTCTCACTCTCACTCTCTCTCCCCTTCCCTTTTAGGCACTGTGGTTTTCAATACTATTACTAAAATTGCTGCATATCACTTCACATCCTTTTAGCACTCAGTATTTGCTCAGAGTGATCACTTCCAACTATCACTGTCATAGTGATCCCTTCTCTGTCCTAACTTCACTCCCCCTCCCTCTTTGTGGCAAGTTTCCTATCATGGAATGTACTTCTGGCCCGTGTTTCTATTGTCTCTGGGCATTACTCACATACTATTTTTTTTCATGTGTTTTTATATCCTGCCTGCCCCTTGAGGTTGCAGGTGTGGCTGCGGTGCCCAGCTATGTCAGCAGGTGGCAGACAGGAGACAGACTTGTCTATACCCAGGGTTCTGCCCCGTAGGCCCTGGATGATTTATGGTCTGACATAGAAAAAAGACTGAGCCAAGCCACCAGCCCCTTGAGGTGTTGCAGATGTGGCTGTGGTGCCCGGATGCATTGGCAGGTGGCAGACAGGGAGATAGGCTTGTCTACACCCCCCAGGGCTCTGCCCTGTGGGCCCTGATGGTGGATGGTCTGACATAGGAAGAACAGTGCACAGGCGCACAAGAGGCTTAGATAACAAAGTAGGCTAGGACCAGGTCTTTTCCAGGATCTTTTCACATCTGTACAACATAATGAACATTGTAGTTGTAACAAACTGGGGAGGTTGATGGGGAATGAGGAAATATAATGTCACATTAGAAATCACTACTGAATATACACATAGATAATTGCATCATAAACCATAAGGCAAGTCACAAGGTGTACGAGAAGAGAGAGGGAAATACAGAGACAGAAACAGAGATAGAAAGAAAGATGAGAGACTCCAACGCATGGGGAGAGAACTGCCGTCTGGCTCTCCCCTAGCTCAGCTGACCATGAGGCTCCCAGGAGGCAAGATGTGTTTTGGGAGTGGGCCCATCATGAGACTCTCTCACCATAATAGCCACCATTAACATGGTCCGAACCCCCGACCTCATCAGAACCCACACAAGAGACGGTGATCTCAAGACCAGCTCAGAGCAGCTAAGTTCGAGCCCAGGTAGGTGGCTCTGGGAGGCAGAAGTCACCAGGCATTCCTGGAGATGGAGCTGGGGTACCCCTTCCTCTCTCTGACCCAGCCCAGAGGTCTGGTGACTCTGCCCACGAACTGCCTCAGGGCTCTTGGCCATGATGCAGAGACTCAGATGCACGGAGGAGAGCTGCCATGCGACTCTCCCCTAGCTCAGCCAACCATGAGGCTCCCAGGAGGCAAGATGGGTTTGGGTGTTGGCCCATCACCTCTCTAGGGCCTCAAAGCAGCCGGATGAGACTCTCTCACCATAATAGCTGCCATTTTCACGGTCTGGACCCACAGCTCATTATTATTTGGATTATTATTTTAATGTTCCTTTGCTGATGTTCCTTTAAAAATATCCAAAATTCTCTTAAACTCCCATTTTCCCAATTCCTCTGACCAAACCTTGTGTCCTGATGTCACCACCCTCTCCGTGTAATCAAGCACATTTAGGGCACATCTTAACAGTGGTGTTGCAGTGACAAAGTGACCATCAGTATCAACTGTGCCAACAAGTAATGACTAGAAATCCTAATACCCTTTATTACATAATTGCCTTTCACACTTATGTGTCCACCGCCCTCCTCAAAAATCTGAAATAACTCCCTTTCTTTGTCATTATGCCATACCTTTTCTCTCTCCTACTCAGAGTATGACTCAACTACTCTCAAACAAAACTTCATTAATTTGAACAACCACACAGAAACAAATCGGTATAAGCTGGATCCTTCGGTTTTTCATCCTCTGACAGAGGTACAGGTATTGTCTCCCCCTAGCCTAATTCCTCCAGCTGTGTTCTGAGTCAAGCCATTTCTTTCTACTCAGGAATCCAACATGATTATTATCCATCCTCTCTCTCTTCAAACTACATCAATCCCTGTATTGCTTTTGCTCTGCCACATTTACATGTCTAAGTAAACTTGGACATTAGAAACTTTTCCTTCTCTGCACACAGGTACACCTGGCAGAGCAGAAACCAGCTTTCCCCATTGCGTGCGCACCGCTGTGCGCAATTTACCTCCAAATTACCATAAATATTCTACCCACTCCTCTGAGAGAGCCCCACAAAGTAATGAGGAATATAAGCGCCCGCATGGCAGAGCCTGGAAAGCTGTCCGATGCGTGTTCGATATGCCAAATCCAGTAACAGAAATGTTTATTTTCCTGACCCCAAATGAGCCCTTAATATGGCAGCAGTAAGAAAGGCAAACAAGCAGTGCCTGATAAAATTTCACAGCTGTCCTAGGCTGCCAAAACGAAGAAGGACTAAAATGACTGTCTGTACTTTCAATGCAGCGTGCGCTGGCATCGGAAGCATATATTGAGGATCTGATGCTGCAAGCGCAAAAGATCAAGTGCGACATCATTGGTCTGACTGAGACGAGGAGGCGTCAGTCGCATCATGCTGTATTTGACACCAGAGAAGAATTGTTCCTTGGAACATGTGATGAAAGAGTCGTTGGTGGTGTTGGTGTCCTTGTCAACACGAACATGGCTGTCAACATTGATTGATTTGAATGCCTAACAAACCGAATAGGACGATTACACTTGAGGAGATGTGGACCACTGCCAGCAATTTCTATCTTCATTGTCTATGCACCAACATCCACATACAAAGAAGATGAAATTGTGAAATTCTACATGGAATTGGAGGAGTTCTATAAAAAAGATCACACCTTCTACAAGATCATAGTCGGTGATTTTAATGCCAAGATAGGACCGAGAAGATCGGCTGAAAAACTCCACATCGGGACCTATGGCCTAGAATGGAACGAGCAGGGTGAGAGACTATCTGGAGTTCATCATGTCCACCAAGACTATTCATGGGAACTCACAGTTTCAGAAGGCTGAAGCGAAACGTTGGACATGGGAATCTCCTGGCAGACAGTTCCACAATGAAATTGACCACATCATCTTCAATCGATGGTTTTGTCTGACCGATGTTGCTGTCGTCCCCAAATTCCAGACAGGATTGGACCACCGTCTCCTTCGTGCAAAATTCTACTTCCCGCAAGGGGAGAAAAAGCTGCAATGTTAAAGAAGAGAACTCCCAGAACGACCACCAACTGGAAACTCTTTGGCACCATTGCGGCAACATGGGAAGATACCATCATTGATGACATCGATGAAGAATACAACCGACTGGTTCAGCACCTCCATGATTGTGCGAAGAATGCCGAGAGAGAGAAAGACACAAAAGGACGGCTTGTCTTCAGAAACTCTTGAGCTCATTCGCCAACGTGGCAAGGCGCGAGCCTCAGGAGACCAAATGCTAACGTCCAAGCTTGCTAAACAGTGCAGAGAGCGATAAAAGCAGACCTCAAAGACAGAAGAGCAGAAATACTGGAAGATGCAGCAGGAGCCGGGAAAAGTATTCGCGACTGCCTGCCTGTCCTTCGCCAACTATAAGACCAAGATGACTGCCCTCCGACGCCCTGATGGATCTATCACATCTTCCAGAAAGGCAATGGAGAAGATTATCCAGGACTTCTACTCAAATCTCTTTGATAGCCACATCCACCTGCCCACATACCAAATTCCACAGGATGGATATGTCATTCCCAACGTTCTCCCTTCTGAAATCCGACATGCCATCCCGTCGGTAAAGAAGAAAACAGCACCAGGCCCAGACAAAGTCAGACCCGAACACCTGAAGAATCTGCCATCGGTACTCATCAACACACTAGCTCGGCTCTTCACACGCTACCTGTCCGAATGCAAGGTGCCCTCCCAATGGAAAACCAGCAGGACAGTTCTACTGTTCAAGAAGGGAGACATTCACGACATCGGCAACTATCGCCCCATCTGCCTGTTGTCTGTCATCTACAAGCTGTTTACACGAGTCATCCTGAACAGGATTAGCAGAACACTAGATGAAGGACAACCATGCGAGCAAGCAGGTTTCTGGAAAGGATTCAGCACAATCGACCATATCCACACAGTAACCAAGCTCATTGAGGTTTGTAGGGAGTACAAGATGCCGTTCTGTCTCACGTTCATTGATTTACAGAAAGCCTTTGATTCTGTGGAGACTGAAGCAGTCATCGAAGCCCTAGTCAAACAGGGTGTTCAAACCCAATACATCAAGATCCTTCGTGAGCTGTATTACGGATTCACCACCAGGATCTCACCATTCTACAAAGAAGTGATCGGTTGATGTCAAAGAGGGGTTCGACAGGGTGATACCATCTCACCAAAACTCTTCAGTGCCACCCTCGAGAACATCATGAGACAATTAGAATGGGAAGGACTGGGAGTGAAGATAGATGGTCGGCAACTACACCACCTCCGCTTCGCTGATGACATCGTTCTAATAACACCAAACATTAGCCAAGCGGCACAAATGCTGGCTGACTTTGACCGAGAATGTGGAAAGGTAGGTCTACAGCTGAATCTGAAGAAAACTATGTTCATGAGAAATGAACTAGTTTCTGAGGCCCCATTCACTCTCAATGGAACAAACATCTCTGAATGCAGCAGTTATGTGTACCTAGGTCGAGAAGTCAACATGATGAACGACCTAAAACCTGAGCTGCGCAGGAGAAAGAGAGCAGCATGGAATGCCTTCAAAGGCATGGAAGAAATAGCTAAAAGGACAAAGAACCTCCGGCTCCGGGCACATCTCTTCGACTCCACCGTTCTCCCTGCATTAACATACGCCTCAGAGACCTGGGCCCTACGAAAGCAGGATGAGAATGCTATTTGGGTCTCCCAGAGAGGCATCGAAAGAGCTATGCTTGGAATATCACGTCTCACTCAAGTGAGTGAAGGAATCCGGAGTTCTGACCTCCATCGCTATTCCAGAATCAGGGATGCTGTCTCGTTTGCCAAGGCATCGAAAATCAGATGGGCTGGACATGTAATGCGATTTGGAGACAACCGCTGGACTAGAGCTGTTACCGACTGGATCCCACGGGATGTCAAAAGATCACGTGGCCGCCCACCTACAAGATGGTCAGACTTCCTTGTTAAGACCCTGAAGGAACGGTTTGAGGCTCTTCATATTCCTGAATCAACCAGATGCCATTGGTCTACATTGGCACGTGATAGGGTCCAATGGAAATGTTACTGGCGCCCGCTCAAGCAAATCGATGAAAACGAGATTCAAGTGATCAAGTGATTCCTTCTCTGCAATTCTTCCTTAGTTATAATTCTACCTTTATTTCCCTTGAGAGCCAAATGCTTTGATATCTATACAGTCACCATTCCTTCACTTCCTACCCATTCCCCATAATATGTCATTCAACTTGCTTCCATCATTACAATCACTTGTATCACTTGTCTCTCTGTTGTTCATCAATTTGCTCAAGCGGGCACCAGTAACATCTCCATATATCCTGTCACGTGCTAGTGTAGCCCAAGGGCATCTGCTCGCTCCAGGAACATGAAGAGCCTCAAACCATTCTTCAGGTCATGGGAATGAGGTCTATAATTGATACTGAATTTTGGCATATCAAATTCGACACGGATAGCTTGCCAGGTTCTGCCGTGTGGGTGGGATACTATTAGGCTCTCATCTCGTGCATTTATTGATGAACTGCGTGGCCATAAAGTGGCTGCACAAGATGGGGAAAGATGGAATTTTCTTCTGGGTGTAGTTCCGACGAGTTGTGGAGTCCAGATGTTGAAAATGGTGGCCCTCATATGGTGTGGGGGTTACTCTGGCTTCTTGTGAGGGCTCTGCTGGGATGGCAGGCCAGGGCTAGACCCGCCTTCCCTCTGGGCATCTCATGGTCAGCTGCACACAGGGAAAGTGGGTAACAGCTCTGCCCCCGTATATCTAAGTCCCCATCATTTGTCAAGGCGGACAAAATGCCATCATTACAATACAGAAGAAATTTCAGATCCTTCAAGACATTCATTGAACTAACCCACAGGGCACTTACTCTCCATGTCCATCCATATATAAGCAGATTTCATGGACATGCCTTTCATTACTTTTTGTCAGCATCTTACTGTAACTTTTTTGCTTTGATCTCTCACATGATACTCTAGCATCTACTCAATTTTCACTCATGTGTCAATTTTTCCTTCACTCAGATCCAAATGTGGGAGTTCTTCAATGGTTCATATCCTGACTTTTCCCTTCCCTTTTCACTTTACCAGTCATCTTACTTATCCTTGTGACTTTGATATTATGTGTAAACCACTGATTCATATTCATAGATAATTACTTATCTAATCCAGGATCCAAGATTGTACTACATTCTTTGTAGATGCCTCAAAAAAGAACTAGATCAGAAATGTTCCTAAACAGGGCATG
This sequence comes from Cryptotis parvus, assembly GCA_021461705.1. Lineage (NCBI taxonomy): Eukaryota > Metazoa > Chordata > Mammalia > Eulipotyphla > Soricidae > Cryptotis > Cryptotis parvus. The sequence goes on along the minus strand of JAJIBD010007865.1, from coordinate 46,587 downwards.
GAGTGATAGTCCAGCAGGGAGGCTGTTTGCTTTTCACATAGCCAACTTGGGTTCAATCCCTGGCATCCCATATGGTCCCCTGGCACCACAAGTAATTTCTTGGTGCAGAGACAGGAATAACCCCTGAACTTAGCTGAGTGTAACCCAGAAAGTAATCAAATAAGCAAACCAACCAAACCAAACATTCCTAAACTGATTTTTCTTAACCATACTTGCTCTTCTGCAGTGTTCCCCCATTCCTCCATGGTTCACTAACCTAGGAGTTACTTCTATCATCCTTCAGGAGTCACAATCAAAATCAGCAATAAATCCAACCTACCTTATAAATAAATGGCAACGCAATTGATACCGTTTGGTACCACATATTCAATGATAACCACGAATACAGATGAATTTATTAACTTGCCTTAACTTTTTTCATTACCATCCTGGTACAGATTATCAACATCTGTGGTCCACAACAGACTCAGAATCCATTTCCCCAAATATCTTTTCAATATTCACCACCACTAAACTTCCATTTCATGTTACTTACAATACCTTTTTTGGTTTTTATTTTTAGAAGGGGTAAGGGGGAGTTGGGTGCACAGCTGGTGGTGCCAAGGAAAGTCCCGTATCCACTAAGCTGTACTATATCTTCAGCCCCACAACACGATTTAATAGCCCTTGATTAATGACTTTATACATGAAAGATCCTGAACTTTATAAAAAGAGAAGCTATTTATAGATTTCTTAGCATATAATTCCTGCACCTAGTCCATTGAACACAGGGTAGCCTGAATGAATGAGTGAGTTTTGGAGAGGGTGATTGAATAGATTAATAAAAGTAATGACGGATCTTTACAATCAAGCTACCAATTGAATGAATAAAAATATTAATATTTCCATGCAAAAGAAAACCCATGTACCAAGGTCAAGTGTATATTATCAAGTCTAGTTCATAGAGTAAGTGATTTGGAAAACAGGTTTCTAGCTGAATAGAGGAAAACACATTGAAATGCAAGGTCTAGGTGAGTCAGGTCTGTGTTCTGCAACTTATGCAAGGAAAAGCAGTAGCAGCAGCTCTACTTTATATTCATTCTGAATACCAGCAAGAACTAGCCACATCCACCTCACAAATGAATTCCTTTACTCACTTACATAGTTAATTTTGTCACTGCTGTTTTGAGCAGTGACAAAACACAGTGGTGTTCAGATCTTACTCTTTGTTCCGCACTGAAGGATCACTCCTAGAGGGGCTTGGGGGACCATATGGGATGCAAGAGATCAAACCCAGGTGGGCTGTGTGCAAGTCAAGTGCTCTACCTACCTGCTGTACTCCAGTCTCTCAATGAAATACTTTCAAAATATGTAATAGAAAACCACTTTTACATGCTTTTTAAAATGGCAAATCAACTGTAATGTTCTGTAAGGAATTAAAAGGTACAACTTTAATATAAATAGATGGAGTAAACTCAACACAATATCTTTCCTTCCACCTTCCAGAGTCCATCTTAAAATGAGCTTACAGTACTATATACAAAAGTCTTATACAAATTCTTGGGCTTAAGCTCTAAAGATATTACTCAAAGTCCAAGTCATTGATTAAACCGCAGGTGGCCATAAAACAGAGCCAATGCAATTTGCCAGCCACAACAAACCAAGAAATGGCTTGACCTATGAACTTTCAGGATCCCTTTGAAAAGCAGAAAAAAATTGCAAGGAAAAAGGTTAAAATTCAACTTTACTTTATTTCCCCTCTTAAATCACACAAAGTACAAACATAATCTTAAGTGCAAACTTAAGATCAGGAGAGTGACTTACCACACAGAATGATTCCTGAGCTTTACCTGGACGATTTTTAAAAAGTTCAAATGCAAACTTCAGCAATGTGGTGATTATTAATATTGTTCCTTTTTTAAAGTATACATTTCAAAGCAGTTAATCTTTGTACAACAAAATTCCAAATCCCAAAGAAGTCATGATATGTACAATGTAAATTGGAATTTAAGATTAAAAATCACTTCAATTTGGAAACATGTTATTTTTAACATGGAAAAATTTTTCCTGGCTACATCAAAGTTTCCAAATTTAAAGTTTAATGAAATTGAACATTATATTAAATGACCAAGTCGGTACTAGGATACAGTAGTTATTTACCTCTTCATAACAAATTAATCCAAAATTAGCAATTTGAGATATTTAAACACTCATCTGCTATTCTACAGTCTAGGGGTAGGGACCCCAAAAAGAAAGAGAAAAGTTCTGGTTCAAGGTCTGTCAGGAAGTCACAATTAATCTGTTGCGGGGAAGGGTAAGCATATGGTTGGATTCTGACCATTCTGAGGTTGAACAGTAGCTAAATGTTCTGCTCTACCTTCAAGATATCTGCTTATAGTGGTTGTCAACAGACTTTCACACTGGCTATGTGGATCTATGTGGATTTTCACACTGTTGGCCTGTCTCCTTCATTCTGTATTGGTTGTGGAACTCCCTCACTTCCATTCCATGTAGGCCTCTCCATTGGCTACTCAAAAAATAAAAGGCAGCTCAATGTCCAATCCCAGAGGGGATAAATCAATAGAGGGCCAACCTAAACAGTAGTCACAGGGCACAGGAATGATCTTGTCTCCAAAATTATACAACTTCAAATCTACTTTATTGGTTAGAAATGAGTCATATAGTCTAGACCATACAGAAGGGATGGGAGATTAGACTCCACCTACTGAAGAGTTGGGTACTGAATGATCTTGTCTCCAAAGTTATACAACTTCAAATATACTTTATTGGTTAGAAATGAGTCACATAATCTAGTACATACGGAAGGGAAGGGAAATTGGACTCCATCTACTAAAGAGTTGAGTATTGAAGAACATACAGACATTTCTTAGAAGCCATGACATAGGCAGTGGCTAAAGGCATAGAAGATGGTGCCTTTGGAATCAGAAAGAACTCGGTTCAAATCTCCACTATACCACTACCAACTGTGGGGTCCTCGTAAAAGTATCTCATCACCCTATGTAGAACTAGATGGTTCATAGAGAGGGGTTATATAAGATCAAATAAATAAAACATAGTAAGAAGGCTTTGTATACCCTCTTTGTAGTAAGAAGTTATAGTAAATGTGTGTGCACGTGTGTGTGCGTGTGTGTGTGTGTGTGTGTGTGTTGGGGACAGGGGAGGTTGTGTCACACTCCACTATTCTCAGGATTTCCTCCTGACTCTGTCCACAGGAATCACTGCTGAGTCTGTGCTCAGGCGACCATATGTGATGCCAGGAATGAAAGAGGGGTTTGATAACTACTTTAACTGCTTACATAGCAATAAGTGGTGAAGGAAACTAAATAACGATGCTCACTAAATAAAGAATATACACTCCTCTGCCCTGTATTCATTCGCCATCTAGTAGTTATGAACGTTAATCTGAATCTAGACATAGAAATGTGTTTTTCCCTAGAAATCTAAGGACTTCCTAAAGAGAAGCCAGCAATCTATGCAGAATAAAGAAATAAACAATAAGCAACAATATAAACAATTTATGCAGTATAAAGAAATGTATAGCAGCCTTTAACATATTTTTTGGTTTGTTTTCAGTTGTACTTAAAGGAGAGGGATCTACCCAACTTAAACGTTCTGAGTATGGTGGTGAAACCTAAGACCAGAGCACTCTGCAGGGGTAGGGCAGACAGTGTGCCAAACCCCCTCGCCCCATGCACACACTCCATACACCCCATAGCCCCAGGAGGAAGGCTTGGCTTAGAGTATAGCTTTCAAATCCACAGTAATAGTACCTAAAAACCATACACAAAATGACCAAAAGCCATGGTTTAAAACCACACCAACCTAACGGAGCCATTTAAGTAAATAGAAGTTCCATACATATATCCTAAGAGGTGATGTTTTTTCTCCTTTAAATACACAAAATGTTCTAAACAGCATAGGGTGGTGGGGGGTGTGGGATTAGTTTTCTGTGAATCATTGTCTATTCCCTCAAAGGAAAAAAACCCATTCGTGTAGCACGATGGTGCTATCCTTAGCACAACTGCTGCCCTGTCACTGGGGATTACCAAGCAAACGGCTGGGATTACCAAACGGTGGGGGTTTCCACCTCCGAAGCCCCCAGAGAAATTAGTTTCAAACCGAAAGAAAGAACTACTCAAGCAGCCTGACATTCTTCAAAAATGACACCGTTATCAAATATGGCATGGTGGGATTGGATCCCCCCACCCCCCATTTCTAAACTGGCCCAGAATGTGGAACACTTCCGTGGATGGGCCATGATGCCAGTGGCAAGCATTACTGGGAGGTGACAGGGGGAAGCGCTCCGGCAGTTCTAGGTGGAAGTGGCAGATTCGCACATGTCGCGAGAGACTGCATTGGGGCTGATCATATGCCCAGTGCTAGTGGCGCACCATGTTCACCAACAAGAGAGCCCCTATTGCGGTGGGACTGCTGCTAGAATTTGAGGCCCAGAAGCTAAGCCTGGTAGACACAAGCTGGGTTATGGTGGTCCACACACTATAGACAGATTTCCCGTCCGGTGGTGCCCTGCCTTTGCCCTCTGTGGTGGAGAGCTGCTGAACACTCAGGGCTAGAGGTGGTTGAAGGCCTCTAGTTTTGTGTAGCACTGGAGCCCCTAATCCCAGTGTTGGCCAGTCCTGCTGCATTGAAAATCCTTTAATGCTGTCCCAAGCAGTCTATAGCTCCCTCAATTCAGCAATATCTTACTCATTTTCCTCTCACTAGCCTGTGGCTGGGCACAGTCACCCCGTCCCTCCTCCAGATGGCCAGTCTCTGAGGCTACCAGCTACCACGGGGTACTTATTCCTGACTTGTGTCCTCGGCGTCCCTATGCCCAAATCCTTCTCCATCTGTATTCTCTTCAGCCTGGGGTCATGCCTTTTGACTTGGTGTGAATTTATCCATCACTGGGATACCTCTCCCTTTCTTTGCCCATATCTCACTTGTTTGTGGAGCTCTACCAAATCTCTCCAGAGCAAATTCTTTCTAGCTCTGGCTGGTGGAGCAGTGCAGTCCATGAATTGGTCCATTCTTTATCACATAGAGTTCGGGATCTGGCAACTCACGGAGTGCTTTCGACTGTGTCAGAGTAAGAAGAGAGTCATCCTTCCCTAGGACCACAATGGTGCTCTCTTAGCCCCACAAGCTGCCACTCTCCTCACACCTATCCCTTCACCATAACACCACTGACACTTGTTTAGCCTGTTATAATCATTGGGCCAGTACAATCATGACCAAAGAGGAAGAGACACTTGAGAAATTGTGATGGGCTTCAGGTTAGAACTTTTGTTCTTGAGACAGCCCATCTTCATTCCTGCTACAGTTAGAACTTCCAGAAGGAGGAGGAAAATCCTGAGGTCTTGCATAAAGCATTCTTGGACCTGCCTAGCCCCAGACCCTTGGCTGTGTTGGCAGCAGAGTGCTTAACCTGAGACAGTACTGGGGGTTGAAGAGGACCTGGAGGGATGAGTGAGCATGTATGTAAAATACATATTGTTCCAGCTCTGATCCTGTGCTTCTATCTTATTCGGCACCTGCATGAAGGTGATGCAGATAGATGGTAATAGGGGAAAAGGACGGGGTTCAGCAAAGATAATTTGTGTAATTAAAGTTTATTTTAACAGAAAAAAGAAAAGAAAAACCCACTTTGACATGATTGTTCCTGTGTATCTTTTTTAGAAGTTAAATCTCATTCTGAGCCAATAATTTGAGTTTTACCTACATAAGTAACTCTAGGCTTTCAACAACTTGTAATCAAAGCAAAAATAAACAAAGTCTTAAAGCCTATTCTTTTCTGGATTTAGAATTAAAGGTTTCAGGCATTTCAGCATTGGTTAGCCTATAGAGTCATTTTGTTTATCTTCACAGAGCCAAAGCTCCAATTATTTATAAGAATTTCTCTTCCTGAGTTTCATGATCTGAGTTCCAGGGTAACCAAGGGGTAATTTTCAATTGGGTCACTGAAAGTATGTTTCAGCTAATATTCTAGATCTCTCCTGTAATACTTCAGAAACAAACAAAACAGTAACTACCGGAACAATGAGAAACTGAGGTCTCCTATCCAAGTTCAAATTATAATATAAAATACACAAATTATTACACAACATTAATGGCCAGATCTTTAGAAATGCTTTCGTCTGTGTTTATTATTAGTTTTGTATCTAAATTTACCATGAGACTATGGGTGATAGTCTTAAGAGCTTTGTCATGAATTCATATGGAGATATATATATATATATATATATATATATATATATATATATATAAAAACAGGGGCTCACCACCATTAGGCTCTGAAAATAATTCAGTCTCCAGGGGTACAAGCTCTCATTAAAATATACCATGGTTCCACATCTGCTGTAGTGTGAGCATACCACAGTTGCCAAAGACAAAAAGACAAGCAAAAAGCCATATAGGACAGTAGTCAGGCAAATGAACAAGAGTGGGAGTAAATGAGTATAACATAAGTGGAAGTTCTCAAGCCAGAAAACGTACTTTAATTTTAGCAGTGCTATTTATCCCTTGTGAATCCCTGGGCAAGTAATTTAACTCCCCTGACTCTCATTCCCTCTCTCAAGGTACTCAAAAGCATATGACTCAGAGTTAGCAGGATTATGTGTGAGATGCACAGACAATCAGAGGCAATTGTACTGAGAGTCCAGAGACTCTCAGACATGGGGCAGAGCTGTTCCTTGCTCTCCCTGTGCACAGCTGTTCATGAGGCAGTCGGGAGGCATGGCGGGTTCTAGCCCCTGGCCCACCACCTCGGCAGAGCCTCACAACAAGCCAGATCACCCCCCCACTCACTCCATGGGTGCCGCCATTTTCCACATTTGGACTTCCCTCTCGTCAGAACTCCACCCAGCAGATCAGCCCATCACAGCCCGGCTCATGCGCGCAAGCGGCTCATCAATAAATGCTTTATTTGGAAGTGTTTAAAAGAGTTTGCCTCCCGCTCGGCAAGCCTGGCAAGCTTCTCGTGTTGTATTTGATATGCCAAATTCCAGTAACAATTATATTAGGTCATTCCCATGACCTCATATAATGGTTTGAGGCTCTTTATGTTCCTGTCGCAAGCCCATGCCCCTGGCTCTACTGGCATGAGACAGGACATATGGAGATATTACTGGTGCCTGCTCTAGCAAATAGATGATCAACGGGAAGATCGTGATTGTACTGGAAGGCATTGGGTTGTGTATAAATTAGGACACAGTTGATGGTGAGGGCACCTGTCCAAATCAAAGTTCTTGCCCTACATGACACCGTTATAAATATTGCTTAGCCTACTGATAAGGGTGCAATTACTTATCTGTCTACTGAATAAGGTTTTCTTATTTGTGTATTTGTTATTTTAAGAATATGTCATGTCCAGTCTGATCTTGAACATCAATATCATTGTGATAGTTTTCCCTCGCAGAATTTATAACCTAGTTGTAAAGTCCAATTGGCTTGAAATTACTGACACGTTCTCTAGGGATTACCTGTTCTTACACTGGTCTAGCCTTAGTTTTTGACTAACCTATTGTGCAGCTGTAAGACATCAGAAGTAAAGTTTTAGATGAGTCACCACTTTTTTGGTCATGATAAGTGCAAATCAGCTGCGTTCCGGAATGTAACTAATCCCTGCCTTCTGAGAGATCTAGTTTTGTAAATTCATTTTGATATCCATTATTCTCTATATATTTATGTTCTCTGAGCTCTCCTTTGAAAAAACTATGCTATCTTTTCAAGTTCTTTTATAAATTAATGTCTGTTAATTAAAATTATAATCACTGCTTTTTACATCTGTTTTTTAAAGAGAATCATGGTTTTTGTCTTTCTAAGAGAATTATTCTTCAACAAGGATAAATTGCTCCACTAATGGGAAAGTATGCATCTATGCACTACGGTCTGCATATTCCCAGAAAGCCAAGGATTTAAAGGCAGATTCAGTATAAACATTATTCTGGGTTCTATTATCAAAGGCTACTCTTTACCCTCTAAATGCCTTTCCCCTCACCATCCTCACTTAATGGGGCAACTTTCAACTGTCCCTTTTATCAGGCCAAACAAATATTATCACTTTGCCTAAGGAGTTTCTCCCAACACTGGCAGAGAGAAATCTCTCTGACAAACCCACCCATATATTCAGGAATGGCTTTTAGTTGATTTTTAAGTTGAAATTTCTTATGCCACCAATAAGCATCTGTTTCTGTTGCGCAGTAACAGTCCAGGCACACTGACAGAGAAGTCAAGAGAATTGAGAAATGAATCTCTGGCCAGCAGCAATCTTCTGAAGGAGTAGGATTTCAATACGCAGCTCAAACAAAAGACACTCATAAGAGACTCATTAAAGCTGCAACTTTGGGTGATGGGAGCAACGAGAAGGGAAAATAATAAGCAACAATTTGTATCAGGCAATTTTTCATGCGTGAATGTTTTATATTCTACCTCAGCATCTCTTTTTTTTTTCCTTTTTGGGTCACACCGGCAATGTTCAGAGGTTACTCCCTGGCTCTGCACTCAGGAATCACTCTTGGCGGTGCTCCGGGACCATATGGGATGCTGGGGATTGAACCCAGGCCAGCCGCGTGCCAGGCAAATGCCCTACCCGCTGGACAATCGCTCCGGCCCCTCAGCATCTCTTAAGAATTTCTTTCTTCAATGTCTGTTATGTGCCTGGCACTGTTTTTAACTCATTTAAAACTATAACAACAACAACAACAACAATAATAATAATAATAATAATAATAATCATTATCTTCCCATTCATCATCAATTTGCTCGAGTGGGCTCCAGTAACATCTCCATATGTCCTGTCTCATGCTAGTAGAGCCCAAGGGCATCTGCTTGCTCCAGGAACATAAAGAGCCTCAAACCATTATATTAGGTCATGGGAATGACCTAACATAATTGTTACTGGTATTTGGCATATCAAATACGACACGGGCAGCTTGCCAGGCTTGCGCGCAGGTGGCATACTCTTGTAGTCACCTCTAAATACATCATTTATTGGTGAACCGGTTCATTCATCATTAATAATAATAATAATAATAATAATAATAATAATAATAATAAAAACAAGAAACTTGTAAGGTGACAATCACCAGCCCCTATTTTGTGGATAAAATTTAGTAGTCTAATTAACTTGCCTAGAGTCATTAAAGTAGTCAATAGCAAAACCTGAATCAAATCCCATCAGACAAGTCCAATGCGTGTGATTCCAAAGCCACTTACCGCACCCTTTCCTGAATTACAACTGATCTTCATTCAGGCTTTCACACTGAGTGACACCACTGCAGGCATTTGCCAGACCTAACTATAGTCTCTCTTTCTAGAGAAAGTTTTGCTGCTCAAGTGTCACTTATCCTAATTTTTATGTGTATGCAAGCACACACACACACATACACACGCTCACACACACACACACACACATGCACATACTTGTACATGCACACGTGCACAGGCACACCAATCAGGTAATACAGAATTATCACCCTTGCTTGTAAATGAATGACATGAATAAACAACAGGTTAGTCCCTGATTATAGTTAGTGTTCATGGGCTAGAATAGGTGTACCCAAGAGTGAGCCATTGAATGCTATTAATAGGTTGTATTATTAAGAATTATAATATATTAATAGGTTGTGCTATTAAGAATGCTATTAATAGGTTGTAAATCTGACAAAGTCGTTGAAGAGTTTACTTCTAGGGAAGTCTTATCTCTTCTTGGCAACTCCCATTTTGTCACCTAAAAATAAAGTGTGATTGTTGGACTCAGAAACAGGGCCCACTGGCATTTGAGAATCCATAATTCTTTCTTGTATAGGACTGTATCTGGGATTCCAGAAATTTTACCTCCTGATTCTATGTACTACAAGTCTAGAATTCTAGTTTCTCTAACAACCACATCTCCAAACGTCCCAGGAACTGCCTTGCAGAGAGGCAATACCTTAGTTGATAATCACTGTTCCATGAGAATCTCAAGTTCCATGAGATCCTATGACCTACCAGACCGTATAAGCAAGAGGCTGGAAAAAGAAGAGGTAAACTCAGGCTAACTCTTCCTCTATAGGGTCTACTCAAGATCATAGTCTAGTCCCTAAGCATCTTTAGTATATCTCTTGGAATATTATTAGAGTCTTAACATTTAATTAATATGACATTTGTAATAGAAAGGTATGCAGAAACTTATCTCCTTCCTCCCCCAATAAGCAGCAAGTTCAAGACAACAGCATTTGTTCTACTCAAAGAATAGGCTGATAAGTAATGAGAATGTCTCCCAATGGAAAACCAATCTAAAGTCTGGTTCACCCTGCCACTTCCTGTTAGCAGTGACGCAAGTGGCCTGCAGATACGCCTTCTGGTAACTGGTTTTCAGTTTTCTCACAGAATGTCTCTGACCCATTCTACCAAGTGAAAAGGTTTACATGTTAATGACTGGTTCAGAAATCACTTTGTTCATAACATTTTTCCCCAAATACTTTGACTCAAAACATTCTTCTCTGTAAATAAATATACTATTTTAAAGTCCAATAAACTTTTTCATTAAATTGTATTGTCAACTATTCCCTAATCAGACATTATTAGTGATTAGTATACCAATCATACGTTATGAGTGTTGCCTTTCTAGCTTGACTGTCATGCTCCACACTTAAGAGTCATTATTTTATACTTTTATATTCCCCAGAGTGCTTAGCATATTCCTGATAACACAGCAATGACTCGAAAAATACTCATTTTGTCTTTGATTTTCACAGTGATCACAAAAAATACCACAAGATTACTCAAACCTACTTCCTGTTGCTTGATAAAAATCTTATCTATTCGGCATTTCTCATAAGTAGTTTTCTAAGTACTTTTTGGGTAATATAATTAAGACCCACATAACCCTACATGAATTGTAAATAAGACACTAGACTTTATCGGATAAAAGCAAAGGAAATTAAAATGCCATTCTCTATAATGAGGGTTATACACCAAGAACTGACAAACTAGAATATCTGAGAAGTCCTAGTGAGTTGTACATAAATATCTAAAGCCTAGCTCCATCTTACTTTAAATATAAACTCTTTGAAACATTTTCAAAGTCCTTTCCAAACCTGGGAAGCTAATCCTAAAGTTTGAGTCTCATCATTAATCTAAGCATAATAACAGTGAATTAAGATGATGGCGTCCCTCAGTTTCCAAATTACAGATTACTTTAAATGTTTCTGTTTATAAGTAACTGAGGTAGCTGGAGAGAAGTCACTTGCCTTGCATGTGGCTGACCCAGGGTTGATCCCCAACACCACATACGGTGTCCAAGTCTGCCAGAAGTGATACCAAGCACAGAGCCAGGAGTAAGCCTACAGAGCTTACAACCAAAAAATAAATAAATAAAACCAGCAAAACACAAGACATGAATTCTTGAGGAACTACTATTGCAAATGTCTGGCCCTGAGGGCAAGAAAGCCAAAAAAAAGTACCTGTTATCATGCTGATGGGGGCTCTATTACAGTCTCTCATCATGCATGCCATGTCTCTGAGCTGACTTTTTCCCTGAGGAGATACTTCTCACTTAAAAGCCCAGCCAGCTCAAGGTAGATTTATATTTAAACAAGTTCACATTCTAAGAAGAATAATTCGTTTTGATTTCACTAGCCTTACTAAAGAATACATTCTATACCCACAGGAATCTAGTCTATACCAAAAGCAGCAAGCCTAAACACAGCAGTAAGCATATCCGGAAGGTTTGCAGACTGTGGTAGAGATCCTCCACTGATCTGGCAACGGAATATTGGGAGCTAAATTAGGTAGGTGCTAGTCGAAAACAGTCCACGACTAGGGGACAGTATAGGCATGAAGGCTCAGGCTTTGTGTGTGTCTGTGCTGGCTTGATACCCTGCACATATTCTCCACCCGTCCCCAACACCAGCAGCCTGAACCCTTCTCTCTAGCCCCCTCCCCAACCCCTACCTCCGGGTCACCAGACCAGTGCTGTGGGAACAGTCCCCATGACCAGGCAGCACCAGAGGGTATGACTTGAGCAATCCCTAACCTCAGGGCCCAAGCAGCTCCACAACTTCAGGCCCTTGCCTTAAACCACAGACAGAGCTGGGTTGACCCAGAATAAATACAGTTAGGAGAGAACTCATTTAGAAAGCTAATCTTTTCAGGTAGCTTTCTCATGTGTAAATCTGGCCATTAATTCTACAGAAGTTGTGTAGAAATTCCCTAACTAACCCTTGAAGAAGAGTCATTATCTTTTCCTTAGAGTATAAAAGGAAGTCTTAGAGATGCTAATGGTGGCAAAATTCAGATTCAGAGTAAGGTCCAGGGCCCAAAGTCCCTGCTTCCAAACTTCATCCCCTTCCAGGTATGAACCAGGTTTGTTTACTTCCTCTAGGAAGGTTAGGACTTGGCTTAGGAGCTAATAATGGCTTTAGAGCCTTAATTCTACCTAGGTCCAGACACACAGCGGCTGTAGAAACTGCTGTACTAATGGTGTGCTCTACCTGCTTAGTCTTCCCTGCAGCATTAACGAGCCCTTCACCTCCAGAGGAAGGGGATGTTGTTGGCTCTGTCACATCCTGTAAGTATATCTTTACTTAGATGCTTAAGAATGAATTTCTGTCTCATGAACTCCAGTGGGCCCAGATGCCATGCTTCCTGGGTCTGAGCCAAAACAAGCTTTCAATAAACTCCTGATTGTTAGCACTGACTCATGTTTGTATAAACAGAAATAGTGAGGTTCACTTAGAAAGTATCCTTTTTCTATCTATAATATGCAACTTCAATTTGTCACCTTAAGAACATTGCAGGATATGACACTTTGCACAGTCCTATAGGAAGTTCAGATATGAAAAAGTTTTGAAACTATTATGATGTTTTTTACAACTAGCTATGGGCCATTGATAATTTGCAAAGAAAGGGCTACTGTCTTGCTTACAGGTTTGAAATCAGCAACAATATAGTGCAGTTACTAGAAAAGCTTGGAATATTAAGTTATCTTAACAGATATATTAAGTCCAAGATTAAGGATTTCTATCTGATTTAAACACACACAAGGAAGGATGGTGGGAATGTTAAATCTAGAGCATACTGTTCAGGGAAAAGGGTGAGATTCCACAGTGGATGAGAAACAGCTGCAAGAATAGGTCAAAAAAGACCAGTATGGAACAGTGTTTATTTTCAAATACAGCACTTAAAAGGAAGAGAGATTAGAGACATTGTGTGCGGCTCCTGTAACTGAATAGTGGGTCAATGGGTGAAAGAAAATGTTGATTCAGTACAAGGCAGCACTTTCTAAAAATGAATCTTTCCTAGAACGGACAGGACAGTCCAGAAGGAAGATTCCCATCTGATCATTTCCAAGAAAGATGGCTAGTCCATTTGCAGGGAAGAAAACATGGGAGACGGGTGTGTGTGTGTGTGTGTGTGTGTGTGTGTGTGTGTGTGTAGGGGGAGAGAGGGGGGGGTTCTCCCATATAGTACCCAGCAGACCGAAGGGTCCAGATTTTCTTGGTCAACCAGGTCTAAGATTCGATGTAAGGGTCTTAGTCATCCTGTCAGGCTAGGGATTAAACCAAGCTTCTGTAGTGGGTGTCAGGGAGGTCAGGGTCATAAGCGATGGTACTGGGGGGACTGGGCACATAGTGATGGTGCAGAGGATAGAACCTAGGTCAGCTGCATTCAAGGCATTGCTGTAACTCCTGCACTGTCTCCGACTCCAGGAAGGAATACTGTAGTGGACACAATACACTTGTGGGCCGGAGCGACAGCACAGCGGGTAGGGTGTTTACCTTGCACGCGGCCTACCCGGGTTCGATCCCCGGCATCCCATATGGTCCCCTGAGCACTGCCAGGAGTAATTCCTGAGTGAAAAACCCAGGAGTAACCCCCTGAGCATTGCTGGGTGTGAGCTAAAAAGCAAAAAATAAATAAATAAATAAATAAATCACTTGCCTCAAGAGACTTCCTTGCAGTGCCTGTTTAAACAAGTAGCAGAGAACTCACCCCTGTTTTATCCAAGCTTGAATTCTTATATCAAGGTCCAGAAAGTGATTAGGTGAATATACATGGTGTTGGACTCTAGGCAGCTAGTATTAGGGCCTGGCACTTTCCGCCATAAGGCCCTGAGAACAGGGCACACCTTTGGGCCCCATCCCCCAGAGCCTTATGGCGGAAACTGCCAGGCCCCAATACTAGCTGCTGAGAGCCAAACACCATAGTACTTAAATCATTACCACAAAAATTCGTTTTTTAAGAAGAAAAATGAGTTTTATGATCATAGGTGGATACACTAAAAACTAAAAGTGATCTGAAATTATGGACATAAAAAAACCAAAACACAGCATTTAGTGATGTTAAAGCATGATAGAGCCAAATACACACATCACAGAGTTAATGACACTGAAATCAAGAGACACAAACTTTAACAATTGAACTTAGAAAGGTTCCTGCCAAGAGGGCAGGCTTGGTGGTTGGGGGTGGGGGATAGGGAAGGTGGTAGATATTGGAAAGAACCTAGGGACACTGGTGTTGCGATCAGTGATGCAATATTGTGTCTAAAATTCAACTATGGTGACTGGACATACAGGATAATGGATAGGGAGTTTTCCATGCACGTGGCAAGCTGACTGGGGTTCGATCTCCAGCATCCCATATGGTGCCCCAGCATTCCAGGAGTAATTCCTGATTGCAGAGTCAGGAGTAACCCCTGGGCATCACCTGGTGTGGCCCAAGAAAACAAAAAACAATAATAATAATAATAATAATAACTGAAAACAATAAAATAAATCTCAACTATAAATAACCTTGTGGGGCCGGTGAGATAGCCCACCGGGTAGGGCTTTTGCCTTGCAAGCGGCCGCCCCTTGCCAGCCTGGGTTCGATTCCTGGGTTCGATCCCCAGCATCCCATATGGTCCCCCAGCACCTCCAGGAGTAATTCCTGAGAGCAGAGCCAGGAGAAACCCCTGAGCATTGCCGGGTGTGACACAAAAAGCAAATAATAATAATAATAATAACAACAATAATAATAATAATAAATAACCTTGTGAATCACAGTGTTTTAATAAAAATGTTAAATAAATACAAAATTTAAGAAAAATGAACCCTTTAAAGGCAAACCAATGTCGATGATTGTGGACTTTGTCATGGGGAGGATCTGAGAAGCTTCAGCTTCACATTAGCATGTTTTTCAAAATATAACTCAGGTTTTTGATTCTAAGATAAACAACTTGCTGTGCCATATTTTCACTATATTGGAGATTTAGCTGTGCATTAGCAGTGCTTACCAGCAGAAAGACCAAAGATTCGCCAAGTTGGACCATCTTCAGACTTGTTTCTATGTCACAGTGCTTCATGCACTTGGCAGAAGCCGGCTGCAACCAGGCCTCCATTTATTACATTATGCTATAAACATCATGTCCCCAACTCACAAGATACTCAATATTATAACCCCATAGGTTACCAAGCACCATAAACATCTGTTAACACGGGCGCCAGGGACAGCACATAGAAGTCTATAGTATCCCTTTTTAAGTGATTTATAATGTGGAGTCTGCTGTTTAAAACCTCATAATCAAAAACACAGCCCCAAGCTCTGCCTAGAACAAATATTTGCAGGGAAAGTTATGCTCAGTTGGAGGGGAAAGGCGCCCATGTCATCGCTTTGTCACTGCATTTATAGACTTTCGTTTTACACCTTTGCCCATTAAATGTTGGCTTTCCCTGGCATTGAATAGACCAAAACTATAATTTTGATATATTTACTCCAAAAAGAAAATACTCCATGTCAGGTCAACAAGTTTCCTTAGAGTAACATAAAACAGAAAAAATGAAAGAAGAGATGGACCAGGTACATGCTCGTGTTTCAAAGAATGTTTTTCTAGGATCTCTGGGTTAAAAACACTTTCTAGCAAATCCAGGTAAAAACCATCAATAACTGGAGTGACGCTGTGGAATATAAGCTGAGAACACTATGCTCTGCTTTTTCTCAGAGAGGATACAAACTCCCCAGTCACACAAAACACAGAACCAACAACCTTGTGTGGGAGAGCATTTCGTGTTGATGTAACATTTTAATTTCTGGAACTGTGCCTCTACGTGTTACTTCCATGTCTCCACCTTGGCACCCCTGGAAAAAAGACTTGCAGATGGAACACCAGTTGCTCACACATCTGGCCTACCCAACATCTGTGGGGAAAGCGAGCGCCTCCCTGTCACGCAGGCCAGGAAACCTCCAGGCAGATCCCGGAGAGACCATCTTGCCTCTGGACTGCGGGAAGCAGCAACCCGGACTCTCAGATCGCAGCTCCAACTGGGGTCCAAGTTCTGGGGGGCGCTTGCCGTCTGCTCCTATCGACACCCCCCGAAGCCCCTCATTCTTCCACGCGGGACTCCTGAGAGCCGCAAACCTTCTACACCAGCCCTCAGGCCGCAGGACGCGCAGTTTTGCTTAGAAGGCCCGGGGGCGCTTGAGTCCCCTGTAGGAACTCGGGCAGCCTCTGGCCTCCCGTTACCTTTCTCTGTCCCTTCCAAGGTCTCGGGCGGCACAAACAGGCGGGCGGCCCCTCTCCAGCCTCCTCCTCCAACACACCCTACTGGCTCCCGCGCCGACACGCCTCTCCGGGCGCACCAGCGCGCACACACCGCGCTCACGTACACCCGAGTCAGCCCAGACCCCACGCCTGCCCCACCAACTCCCGCAGCCCCGCGGCCCGGGCAAAGCCCACAACAGCCCCTGCTCCCGGTTCGCTAGGAACTGCTGGCCTCCAGCTAGACGTGCCCAGGCACTCGCCAGCCAATAAATAGCACCACCCGGTGCCCGACAGCGCCCTCTCGCCGCTGCCCCACTCACCCGCAGCTCGTAGGCTCAGGGCAGTTGTCAAACCTGGAGCCTGCAGGGTTTCACAACCACCAGTGGCATCGGAGTTGGGGGTGGTGGCTTGGGGGTGGGTGGGGGTGGGGGCGCTGCTGGCCACGATGTCCATCAACTCCAGCTCATGGGGGCTGCTGGCCGTGGCTCTACTGATCGCCCCCGACTCTCCCGCCCAAGTCCGCGGGAAACCACGCGCGACTGCACCCGCACCAACGCGCCCAGGGGAGGAGCGCGCGGTGCAAGAGGGTCACAACCCAGCTACCTCCCCGGGGGCCAGGACGCGCCACCCGGGACCTGTCCTCGCTCCGCAGCCGCAGCCTCGGCAAGTTCCTACCCCCTGGGCCCGGGGATGACGGCAAACAGAAAAACACTCGCAAAACTTTTTACGAGTAGAACAAAACTGTCTCGGGAGGAAGCTCCTCCAGGCGAGCCAACAGCGATCCAAATAGGCGCCGCCGGCGTAGGGTGGTTCGACTTTGCCCCCAACTCTCTGCCGCCTCTGCAACACACACACACACACACACACACACACACACACACAAACACACACACACACTCTCTCTCTCTCTCTCTCTCTCTCTCTCTCTCTCTCTCTCTCTCTCTCTCTCTCTCTCTCTCTCATGCACGCACACACACGCACACACAAGCGTGGATCGGGTTACAACTACCCACCAGCAAAAACAACTTCTCCAGGAGGAGAAGCGGAGAAGCACAGGCAACCCCCAAGTCACTTGGAGCGGGGCCACAAGGGGACCCGTGCAAATACAAAAGGCAGATGCCCATGTTCATAAACAACGGGCGTCGCGGGGTCCCCTGCCACCCTGCTGGCACAACCGTGGGGAAAGGCGCGCCAGACTCCTGGAGCCCGCCTGCAAGTACCTCTGAGTCTCGACTCCGGAGAGCAAGCGCGGGTTCGAATCCGCGTTGGGGCCGAGAGTGCCGGGGACTGGTGGGCCGCGTGGCCCCAGCCCGGGGTCCCCACCCGCTGCCCCGGCTCAGCAGCGGTTGCCGCCGTCGCTGTTGCAGCCGCCGCCACTACCGCCGCCGCCGCTCCCTAGCCCGCCTCCTCTTCCCATGGCTGCGCCCTGCTTGGCAGCTCCAGGGCTGTCAGGCTTGGGGAGGGGGAAGGGGCGGGGTAAACGGGAAAGGAGGGTGGGAGGGGAGGGGTGGGAAACGGCAGCCGCGGTTCACCGGGGGTCACGCCGGGTCCCGGCTGCCCGAGGGAGGCCAAGCGCGAGTTTCAAGCGGCCGGTTCGAGACCCGCGGCCGAGGCGCCGGGCACCGTCCGGACCAAGCATTCCGAGGAGCTGGGATGGAGCCTTCCCCGGAGAGGGCTTGGAGTTGGTGCGTGTCACTCTCATCGGGGCTGTGCGGCTCCTCCTAGAGGAAAATATTGGAAGTTGCAGGAGATTGCCTCTCCGCCCACCCCGTTCCAAAAAAGAAGGCAGTCCCCCAATGCAAAGGAGTCGCTTATAGAAAAGTTAGCTGTCTGCAGGAAGGGGAGGAAAAGCAAGGCAAGAAGCTTGGAAAGCGTGATTAGTCAACGAACCATTGCAGGTCTCATCTGCAGCCAGTTTTTAAACTCCTGCTCACTAGGGCCTGCCTGGGGGAATTTAAAAGAACAGTGCAAAGGAGAAGGCGAAATACTGTTTTAAGAGTTAGAAAAATGGAGGCACAGTAGGAGTGATTTACCGGGGACAAATGGCATGTTGGAAGAGAGGCGAAGCCAGAAACGCAAGCAAGGGCTGCATGGCGTTCACAGGCAGGTTCCGGCCTCAGGACTGTCCTTGTGTGTGACCTCAAGGAGGTGCCCTCACTGCCCTGTGCTGGACATAGCTCATCTGTCAAATGCCTGCCCACCGCATTCTGCTGTGGGGAAACTGAGACGAGAAGGTGCCAAAGGGCTTCCAAAAGCTCCTGTCACTGCAGCCGTCGGCCGCGTTACACGCACAGCATCAAATTCCCTGCCTGCTTCTCTAAGCAGAAGGCAAGAGCTCAGCTCCAGGTTGTCTGAGACAGACGAGGGAGCAGCTATCTTTGTACTATTTACTTTATTGCCGGCAGCAGTTGTAAGGCCGTTTATCTAACAGCTTACCCAGTGTCAGGGCTCCCAGGCACAAAGGCAAGTCGATCCCCGAGGTGAAAAATTTAAAGAAACCGAGCTTCTTGGCACTAGAATAAAAGATCTCCCCACCATCCCCACCTCCCTTTTCTCCTAGGCACGCGTGCGTATACACACACACACACACACACACACACACACATTCAGGGAGGTTGGTATAAGCAGAGGGTCTCAAAACTTGGGTAGGAGCCCAGCACCAGAAGCTTTGGGGCAGTAGACACCACATTAGACAACCCTGTTTTGAAAATAATCAAATAAGTGGAAAAATTCTGTTTCTTGGAGTCATTTCTGAGGTTCGTCCGTGACTCAACCACCCAACCCAGAATGGAGGAAGGAGGAAGATTCCAGAAGGGGATATCTGTCATCACTACCCCATCCCTGGGCAGGAGGCAAGATGGATATTGACCTGGAACTTGGCGCCGTTCTAGTCTCCAGGCATAGCATGAAGCTTTCTTTCCTCTAAAAACCTCCCCCTTCCTTTCCGCAGATTCCATTCCTTGCTAGAACACTAGAAGTGTTTACCAGACTGGGAGTTTTTTAAGTGGAATTGCCCACAGAGACAAGGGGGGGAGCACTCATGCAGCAATGCCCTGCTGGGGAGTCAGTTGCTACAGACCGCACTTGCCGCTCGGTAGCAGTGAAGACACACCAGGCCGACCTCCGTGCTGGCTCCTCTTCTGTCTGAGCCTTCCAAGTGGGCCCGCCACGCCCTGGCACCACCCACCTCTCCTTCTCAGCCTTGGACCTCCCCACCCTCCCTGAACCCAGAGACTCTTGATCTAGACTAAGAGTTGCCTGATGAACTCATAAACTATTTTCTGAGTTCTAGAGTATATGCCCCGAGATCACTTCAGAGCTATGCTTAAAAGGATGCCGTTTGTTTTAGTCTTGAGATTGAGCTCCCATCTCTTTTCTGTGTGACCGGAAAAGGATTGTTGCTCCATTTTTGGCAGAAAGGACAAGGGGGGAGAGAAAGACGAGGGAAGACGCCTGTGCAGACAGACTGCCATGGAGCCACAGAGACACATGCGTCTCACATGAAGGCAGTCTTAATTTTTAAGTCATGAATAAATGTCCTTGTTCTCAATGTGAAACCATGTTGTAGGTCTCTTTATACAATGTCTTTCTTTATATTTCCCCAATTTATGTTGAGTTACCAGATATTGAGTTGTCTAATTTGTTACATACAAATTATGCCCTTATGAAACACAAAGCTACATTTATTTTTTTTCTCTCCACCCCTTCCCCCACACCTGGAACATCCTATGTGTTCCATACAGGAACAAATTCTCCCTCAAGTTCCAGTGAAATTCTTTACTCCTTCTTTGAAATCCATCCTGGCTTTCCAGAAGTATGGGGTTAAAGAATTAACTATCTCAGCATCTCAGGCTTCGAACACCTTCTACTAACTTTATTAAACACTTCCATTTTTATAGATTTGTTTGCTTTTCTACTATGAGGCCCTGAAGGAGGAACTGTATATTCTAAATATTTGTACCTGAGGTGAGGGGCCCCTGAGAGTAGGCAGAATAAATATTTAACCAAATGGAATGAACATTTCCCAAATTTTTTGCCTCAAACCCAGATCTCTCCAGACCTCTAAACTGCCAATGGATCTCCCCACTGGGATAGTTAATACACATCACGGTCCCATGTGTCCACACTGAACTCGCCCTTCTTCCCAGACACACTTCTGACACTTCTGTGTCACAAGACAGGCGGTCTCTTCCTGCCAGTTCAGTCACTCATGCTAATAGACACTTTGCTTTTTATGTTTTGTTTCGTTTCCATTTGCCACGGGTAGAGGGTATAGGGGTGATGTTGGAGGCATTGGCCTGACCTGCAGTGCTCAGGGCTTACTTTTGGCTCTGTGCTCAGGGGTCTATATATGGAGCCAGGAATGAAAACAGGGTCATTCACATGCAAAGCAAGGTCCTTACCCCCTGTGATGTACCTTTTCCCCATTAAAACCACTTTAGACTCTTTGGTACTCTATGATCAGATCCGTTCTGCCCGCATCACAGCAGCACCTGAACCACCTGTACCGATGGAGGTGATCACCTACATCACTACAGCAGACTCTGAGCTTTACTGGCCTCCCTGTTTTCTTTTCTTTTTCTATTTTTTTTTTTTTGGGTCACACCTAGCAATGCTCAGGGGTTTCTCCTGACTCTGCACTCAGGAATTACTCCTGGCGGTGCTCATGGGACCAAATGGGATGCCGGAGATCATGGGCCGGCCGCATGCAAGGCAAACGCCCTACCCGCTGGGCTATCGCCCCGGCCCCTGGCCTCCCTGTTTTCACAACTCCCTCTGACCTCCACCATCAAACTAAAGTCTGCTCCAAACTGAATTATCAGAAGGATTCTTTTTAAAAAATTAAACTCTGTTTAAGGGACCACTATGACAATGATAGTTGGAAGTGACCACCTTGGACAAAACTGAGAGCTGAGAGCAATAATGTGATATGCATGGTAACCTTTCAGTCTTAGTATTGCAAACCACAGTGCCTGAAAAGAAAACAAGAGAGAGGGAGCGAGAAGTAAAGTGTCTGTGCGAGAGACAGGCTTTGGGGTTAGGGCAGGTCTGGGGGGGTGGAGTTTAGGAGGAAAACTGGGGACACTTGGTGCCAGGGGATGTGCACTGGTGAAGGGACAGCTGTTGGGACATTACTTCACCTAAACTCAATCATGAACAACTTCGTCACTGTATAGCTCATGGTGATTTTATAATAACGTTTTTAAAGCTCTGTTTTAGCATTTTCTGTTTGAACACCCCAGTAGTCCTTTAATTATCACTCACTGTATCACTGTCTTCCCGTTCATCATCGATTTGCTCGAGCGGGCCCCAGTAACATCTTTATATGTCCTGTCTCATGCTAGTAGAGCCAAAGGCATCTGCTCGCTCCAGGAACATAAAGAGCCTCAATCCATTCTGGAATGAGGTCAAAATTGTTACTGGTATTTGGCATATATATCAAATATATGATATATATGATATATATATATCTCCTTTAATTAAGTCAGTAAAATTAAGAATGACCAGAGGAGCTCTGTGACTAGAATCCCTCTGACCGCCACCCTGTCTCCTATTATTCTCCCTCTTCTTGGCCCACACAAAACAGGCTCTAGCCCCCTTGCGATTTTGTGAGAGGGCTAGGCACACTTCTTCTTAGATGGAGCCCACACTGGCTCTTCCTTGATTTGAAAGCTTCCCCCAGATATTCTCCCATATTTTCTGTAAGTTGTTCAAATCTTACTAACAGATGAGTCCTAGCTTGACTAAACAAGTTGTAACCCGCCTTCCTCCACATTGCTGCACATCACCCCTACATCTTGGATAAAAATATAAGTTTCTTTTTTAAGACAAAATATTGATATTTTTATTATGATTATGTATATTCAGGTACAAATATATAAGCCACTTTCTATCTTTCCAAACCATACAATGTTAAGAGTCTTAAACTCTTGTTACCTGGGATATCCTATGATTATCTGGCATTAGGTCATTGCTTCAGTTCTATTGCACAGTGACATACTAAAATAAGGCATAGATCACACACCAAAGCATAATTTTGTAGTTGCTTCTTCCTATGACATTTCTAATATAAAACAGGGCAGTCAGAAGCCTTAGGCTGGTGTAGAGGGTTATCTGTGACTTTTTGTAAGCTAAGTTTTTATCTAACAATACTTCAGTTTTGCCAATAGAATGAGTGTGTTGCTATCTGAGATCATTTCAATTGTAAAACAGATAATTGGATGGATATTTATGTTGCTTAATGCTATGATTCAACTTCCTAATATCTAGAGATATATTCTAAATATCTCTAAGAAGATATTTAAAGGTTGAGATTAATATTTAAATTAACAGATAACCTGGCATAAATAGGTGGCCTCATCCAATCAGTTGAAGACTAATTGAGAAAAAAAGAGAAGCCTTTCCAGGGGAAGGAATTCTGTGGACAGACAAGCATCAGTCTTTTATAGCTGCAACAATTCTCTAGATCCGCCTAAAAGCCTTCTAGTCTGCTATGTTGATCTTAAACTTGCTTGCCTTCCAAACTGCATGAACCAGTTTCTAAAATAAATTGTCTTTTTGCCATAATTTCTCTTGATGGATGATAACTACACAGAGAGAAAGACAGGGGAGAGGCAGGGTGGGAGAAAGAGGGAGAGAGAAGCTATTGGTCTTATTTCTGGAGAACCCTAACACAACATTTATTGAACAAATCAATGATAGTCTAAAAATAAGACACAGCCATTTATCTGAAAGATTTTTATAAGACTAACATTGAATTCCTCTACACTATTGTCTTTATTTTTTCTTTTTTTGGGTCACACCCAGCAATGCTCATGAGTTACTCCTGGCTCTTCACTCAGGAATTACTCCTGGCGGTGCTCGGGGGACCATGTGGGATGCTGAGGATCAAACTCTCAAGGCAAACAACCCTTCCCGCTGTGCTATCTTGGGGGGGCACAATGGTCTTTTCTAAAACAAATTATGGAGCACTTCTGCCATGATAAAACTGACCTGAGGTGCACAAGATGAAAACCTGCTCTGGGGACTGAAGAGACGATTTAAGGGGCTGAGTTCATGCTTTTCATATGGGAGAACTGTGTTGAATCCCTAGCGCCACAGCCCCCCAAGAACCACCCAGAGCATTTCCTGAGCACTGAGGTGTAGCCCTGGGCAATGCCTGGACAGCTGTTCGCTCCCTGCCCAATCTTAAAAAAAAAAAAAACAAGAACCTCCTCTCAAGGGATTTGTATTTTAGCTGGGAGTGGCAATGAGCAAGCACCAGAGCAGTCAATTACTGATGTGCTGATTAAAGAAAACAAGAGCAGGATAGGGGTTGCAGGAATGTCTGATGATAGGTATAAGAACTGGGGACTTCCTTGCCATGGCAGCACGTTGCAGAACTGGAGCATGTGGTGGTCGGAGCAGGTTCAACTTTTCACCCTGGGCCCAGCCCCAGCCCACAACTGCCCTGGATGAGAGAATGGCAAAAGAAATCATGAAGGAAAGCAAACAGCTTAGGGATATATTAGCCTTTACTTGGGGAAAGCTATTTCACTCTCTAGACCTTCTAAGTAAGACTTATGAGCTGGTCATGGAGGGAGAATTAAAGCTTCAAATAACCATTTATCTTCTGAAACTGAAAAACAATGGTATTCGAACTCAGAGCTCACCAAAACAGAAAATGGAAGATGCTTACCTTGATGCTGGTGGATTCAAGAGCACTCACAAAATAGACCAGGTCTGGGTGGGTAGACAGCACAGCCACCTGGTGGAAAGGAATAAAATAAACCAGGTCTCAGGTTTATTTTATTTAGGACCCTGGTTTGTGGACCAGGGGGTGAGATAAGAATCCAGAGCCTCTGCAAGTGAACTCTGTTCTTTGGACGCCTCCACACACTCTCTTAGAATCCAAGCCTGTACACTCCTCATTACATCATTATATCAAACACATATACCAAAACAGAATTAGAGACAATTTTGAGAGTATTTTCTTTTTCTCCCATTAAATGCCCAAATTTATTATTCATTGACTCTGTCTCTCCCTTCTTGCCTCCCCTGACACATACCTGACTAAAGTCATCTGTCTGTATACCTGTGTTGGGAAGCATTTTGTGACTGCATGATTTTTAAAGCTCTTTAGCCTGAATCTGCTGTTCTGTTATTTATACCTGGTTCTATCTCTAGAGTTTATGGAAAAATAATGTTTTGAGTTTTTTTTTTATTAATTTTAATGGAACACACTCTTGTGTTCCACAGGCTCTCTCTTCTCCAAGCCACACAGATGAAGCTCTTTCTACCCTTCTTTCGTGGGATTCTTCCCAGAGTCTCTACTTTTATAGACCTTGATCTCATAGTTATGTCGGGAAAAAAAGTTTATGTTCTAGTTCATCAAAATGCTGCAATTAATAAATTGCAGTTCCGTGTATCGGAGACCACAGGATAGAGGGAGGCCAAAAGCTTCCAAGTGGGTGATTTGGAGTGAAAATACCAGCAGGAGCCCTGGTAAGATATTGCGGGAACCCCAATAACAATAAATCTGCTCGGCCAGGGGAGGTCACTTGCTTTCAAGTGACTTCCAGGCCTTGAAACCTTCCCCGACTGAGATCTTTCCTTCCCCTCATGCTTTTCACCAGCAACACTCTTCTACTTCCTTTTCAAATGCAATTTTGTTTCTCATTTCTGTCCTCTTTTTACTTTTTTTCCAAAAAAAGAAGTGAAAACAGACACATGAAAGAATATGAAAGAGAAAGGAATCTGAGCAGCCATTAAAAAAAATCCTCAACGGAACTATTATAGACATTAAGCACACAAAAGTTTTCAACTACTAAATCAGCTATCAGCCTAGTTTGCTAGTCAAACTTCTAGGTCCTCCTGAAAGTCCAAGAGATAAAACACTGGACTCTTTACACATGAGAACAGGCCTGTCTGTCTATTCAGGGAAGCTAGCAAAGGTCTGGAGTGAAGCTGAACCTCTGAGCATTCCTGGCAGGACCAAACCCTCAGGTGAGGCCAGGACTGTACTGTGGGATAGCTGCAATTTCCTTAGGCCCACTGGCCTTTGGCAGCACTTTCTGAACCCAGTCGAATAGTGAATTATCTTCCACAGGAAATCACCATCTGCTTAAGAACTTGAGAATGAAGTGACACAGGTCTCTGCCACTGTAGCCAAATCAGTAATTGAATTGCCTCTTGAAATAAAATGTGTTTCATTAAGTGTTTACGTTTTTCCTAACATTACCCAGTTTTCCAAGCATATTAAGTATGCTCATTTCATAACTATCCTAAGAAAAAAAGAGTAATGAGATAGTCTTTATCAGAGCAGGAGTAGGCTTCAGGAAGCAATGACCTGGACCCCTGGTTTGTGGACCAGGGGGTGAGATAAGAATCCAGAGCCTCTGCAAGTGAACTCTGTTCTTTGGACGCCTCCACACACTCTCTTAGAATCCAAGCCAATCATCGTGTCTATCTCGAGTTTTTTTTTTTAATCTTTTCTTTTTTTTTAATGCATTTTATTGAGTCACTATGCCATACAGTTAGAAGGCTGTTGATGATTGGGTTTCAGTCACATACTGTTCAACACCCATCCCTCCACCAGTGCACATTTCCCACCACCAGTGTGCCCCTTTGCCTTGCTGCCATCCCAGACCACCCCATACTGCCCACCCTATGGCAGGCACTTGCCTTCTTTCTTTTTCTGTCTCCTACTGGGCATTATAGTTTAAGGCCCCATTTTTTCATGCTCAGAGGTTTGTTATGGCATAAAGTAAGTGTATGCTACGGCAGTCTTCTGGATTCCCTATCGCTTCAGAAGTGAGGAGATTCTGTGTTATTTTGATATTGATTTGGTCTCATTTGAAAGGTTTTTTTTTTAACATTTTATTATACCACCGTGAGATATACAATTACCACGTTGTTCACGCTTGGGGGTTTCGGTCACCACCAGACTACAAGAACATGTCTGAAGGGAAAAAAACTTGGAATATTTTTCTCCAAATTTTAGAACCTCAGTAATGGGGAGAGTGAGAGAGTGGAGGGAATTGAGAAGTAAAAATCTATTGAATTTTTAATATCGTAACATACCAGTTTACCTGTAAGGGTCTAAGGCAGAGAATGAATGAATCCTGACTACCATAGCTCCACTATTAAAAAGTAGGAGCCAAGCTAATTAATTGCTGGATACGGTATGTTTTAGCATCTTCTCTTGAGAAATAGGCCTTCATAATGACCTGGGAGGAGTGGGAGATTTGAATTTAGATTTCTCAGAACTACCCATAATTCAGCACAAGAAAGTGGTGGTTCAGGGAGACCAGCTTCTATGCTCACCATCTCCAACCCTCTAATCTGCCGTCTCTAATCTGCCTCGCTTTTCTTCCTTTCCCCCTACTCACAGAGACACACCATGGTCTTGTGAAGGAACCCAGCTCAAAATGTGTAAGTGATGCCTGATTTTCTTCTTAAGTCTTAGTACTTCAGAACATTTAGGTTAAGAACTCTAAAGTTAAAGATAAATCCAGAGGATGGTCAAAGAGTAGACACATTTCAACCTTCCACCCAAACCCACTCCTACCATCTCACTGTCTCACTGTCTTCCCATTCATCGTCAATTTGCTTGAGCGGGCACCAGTAACATGTCCATATGACCTGTCTCATGCAAGTAGAGCCCAAGGGCACCTGCTTGCTCCAGGAACATAAAGAGCCTCAAACCATTCCATCAGGTCATGGGAATGAGGTCTATAATTGTTACTGGTATCTGGCATATCAAATATGACACGGGTAGCTTGCCTCGCTCTGCTGTGCAGGTAGCATACTCTTGTAGTCATCTCCAAATCCAGCATTTATTGATGAACTGCGAGGCTGCTTGCAGGCTGTGATAGGCTGGTCTGCTGGGTGGAGTTCTGACGAGGGGGAAGTCCAGATGTGGAAAATGGAGCCAGAGCCTCACAACAAGCAAGACGACCCCCCCACTCCATGAGGACCTCCATTTTCCACATCCGGACTTCCCCCTCGTCAGAACTTCACCCAGCAGACCAGCCTATCACAGCCCGGCTCATCGAGATCCACCCTGCTGCAGTCTTTTTAATCTGGCCCAGGTATGCTGATCCAGAGACAGACATGGGGGCAGAGCTGCTACTGTCTCTCACTGTGCCCAGCCGCTCATGAGGTGCTCAGGAGGGATGGCAGGTTCTAGCCCTGGCCCGCCACCCCAGCAGAGCCTCAAAACAAGCCAGACAACCCCCCCACACCTCCACTCCTACCATACAAAGATTTTTCCCCTTGTAAATGGGGGTCTTGTTAGAAGCACAAGGGGCTCTCTTTCATTGATAGTAGAGCAGAATTTCTTCTATAATCACATGTATGTGGGTTTACCTATTTTTCTTAAACTGAGGCAGGGTGGGAATGGAGGTATTGCTCTAAAAATACCTTGGAATGAGGGTCCATATTGGGCTTTCAATTTGAAGGCCAGAGTACAAGTCTGTGTTCATTAAGTAATTAACAAAGTAATTAACAATTTCTTGTTAAGAGAATTAAATCACATACTTTAGGGCAGCGTGACAATAATGAAAATAAATGATGACTATAATGAAAATAAAAATAAATCTATAATAAATGGTAGGAAAGATATATCTGCAAATAGCCAACAACTCAATAGTTAAAAAAAATTGTTTCTGGCATTTGGATAGACTATAAATTTTCGCTAATATGTAAGAATACTCTGGTATATATTCCTTTAAAAAATATTTGTTTTAATTTCTACTGAGTATTGATAACCAAGTGTGATCTAAAAGCATTCAGACTAAATTGCAATTATTTAAACAGTATATCAGATTTTTATAGTTCATAAAGTCATCAACATTTGCCATAGCATTGACTCTGAGCTCCTTGGTTACTATAACATAAAAGAAAACATGATACTCTACAAGATGTGTGTTGCTCTTGAGATACCAACTAGTAAGTTAGAAATGTATATTCTTCTGAAATCCACAGACACAAGTGTGAAGTTAGTAGTTATTTTTACAACAAATTCTATCTTGAAGGAAATTATACCACAATATTATGTTCATTTATATTATTTTTTGATTGCTCTATCACATAAACACAAAATTAAGTTGATCACTGTAGTTTAATAGTCAACAAGCTTCTCGGTTAATATAGCTACATTCTAAAAGGAGTTCGGTGTTCTGTATTCCAGTCCGGCTTTTGTATGATTCATATTTTCACTTTGTGGAAACCCTTCTCTCTCGTAGGTTTTGGTATGTAAAGTATGTATCCAAACATGACTCAATATAGAATTTGGGGACAAGTGAGATAACACATCTACATTTAGAATAACTCCAAAAACACTACAGCTTTCTGTGATTTTCAGTGATTTCTAACTCATAAGAGAGACTGGTAGCATTTCATGATGACAAATACATAGAGAAAAGGCTGCTCCCCTCACCTCTGTAACAATGCAAATGTATGACTAGCAACGTTCTAAAACGGTGATGCATATATAGTGGGAATGCAAATTAGTACAACCTCCATGGAAAATGGTGGGGAGATTATCTATAAAAATCTCATATTGGGGCCGGAGCGATAGCACAGCGGGTAGGGCATTTGCCTTGCACGCTGCCAGCCTTTGCCAGCCTGGGTTCGATCCCCGGCATCCCATATCGTCCCTGAGCACCGCCAGGAATAATTCCCTGAGTGCAGAGCCAGGAGTAACCCCTGAGCGTCGCTGGGTGTGACCCAAAAAAAAAAAAAAATCCTATGTTATTCAGTGATACTGGGTAATCTGGTCTGCATAAAGATAGGAATTTATACAAAGAACATAAAATACTTCCTAAAATAGACTTTTACCCTTTTATGTGTATTAAAGCATTATTCACAATTGTCGGGAACGCCGCTGGGGTCCCCGACAGTGTCAGGACAGAGGTTGTCTTCTACCTCCGAGGGACGCCGGGAGAAAGCTGAAAACTCACGAGTCCAGTGCAGTTCCAAAAAATGGCTTTTAATAGTACAAAAGCTCTTCCACAGCAATCCAATATAATGAACAAACTCTAGCTCTGGTCCAAACTTAGACCATACAAAAGAGCCTAAGTCTCCCACCAAAGAGAGAGGGATCTCACCCGAGCTGAGTCCTACCCAGAAGAAGGAGCAAAGGCCAAAGAGCAAAAGGCCAAAAGCCAAAAGCCAAAAGTTGAAGGCTGAGGGAACCAAAAGGCAAAGGTGAAGGGGCCTCAAGTCAGCCCCTTATATACACCAAAGTAATCCAATCGGGAGGTTGTCATGCCAACAAAGAACCCTAAACAGAGTGTAGTGCCACACCCTATTGCAGGTATAAACAAAGGTTACACCAAGGACTAATCCCGAAATTATCTCTTATGTAAAACACTGGAGAGAGAGGGGGCTGATATAAAGTAATACATCTTAACTTCATGAGCTTCATGTAATCTAGATGGTACCCACAAGGTCCTTATTATTATCTGCACCAGTGTGATTCTGAGTATCTTGTTCTCATGTACTGAAAGGGTCATACTGGCCTGCTTAGAGCAAACTAGTATGATCCTTCCTATAGTCTTCCTTTTAATCTCAGCGTAGCCAGGGTGGTAGTCTCCTGGTAAATTCTAACTGTCCCACGTTGGGTGCAGTGGGTATAAAAGAGGAGCTGGCCCAATCTAGAAAAACATAGAAGTCTTAGTAGATGTATAAGTCGAAGTTATTCAATCAAGGTGACTTCTGTAACTGCCACACCCTCTAGCAGTGTTTACATAGAAGATGAGTCTCATTAGAATGAACCTTAACTGAAGTAGATTAAGCTGGGAGTGGGCAAAACAACAAAACTCCCAGATTAGCTAAACATGTCCTCCAACACACAATTACCCAAAATATGGAACTAGCTTCCCTGACCACTCATAGGTGACTGGATAAAGATGTGGAGGCATCTATATACTCAACGGAATGCTCCTCTGAAATTAAAAAATGATCAAATTGTGACATTTGGGACAAAATGGATAGAACCTGAAATACTTACATGAAGTGAAATTAGTGAAGTAAAAGACATTTATTGGTTTCACATACATACGGAATATATATAACTAAACCAATCATTCTGACAAAATGAAAACAAAACAACAAAACTTATTCCTAGACTCAGTAAATACAATGGTGGTTATCATGGAGATCAGGCAGAAATGGGTAGTAGGGTGTTTCTGGTAATACTATGGCACTGTAACTTTGGTGAAAGCACTGACTCCTATATGCATAGAGAGGTGTTAAGCTATACCACTTAAAGTCTTTAATGTTAAAAATTAATGATAAACCATTAAGAAAAGACTACCAGAAAAATGTGTATGGAAATCCATCTGATTAAGAGCATCCATCTGATTAAGGGTATCCAGATAGGAAAAGAAGCCAAACTATCACTATTTGCACTTTACATGATACTATGCTCAGAGAATCCTAATGTCTCTACCAAAAAGCTCTTAGCAACAATAGATATATGTAGTAGAGTGACAGGTAACAAAATGAATACCCCAACTCTGGTTTCTCTTCCAAATCGTATAAATCTTTTCACCTTTTACAAAATCAATACCCTCAAGTCTGTGGCTTTCCTATATGCAAATAAAGGAAGAAAAGAAAGTGATATGAAAAAAAAATCCCATTCACAATTGTGTCTCAGAAAATCAAGTACCTCAGAATCAGCTTAACTAAGGATGTGAAGGACCTGTACAAAGATAATTATAAAACTCTAGTTCAAGAAATAAAAGGACACGAGGAAATAGAAACACATCCTCTGCTCATGCATTGGGAGATTTAACACTGTCAAAATGGCAATATTCCCTAAAGAATTACTCAGATTCACTGCAGTCCCTATAAGTATAACATTTTGAATGTTATACTTATTTTTCTATACTTATTTATAAGTATAATATCATATTTATTTGACTATAAGTATGTTATACTTATTTGTTTATAATTATAATGTCATACTTATTTGTTCCCATAACATTTTTGAAAGAAATTGACCATCTGATTATTCTGAGGGAGTAAAAATTATATAAGGGGTAAGTGAGGAAAGGTAAATATTTCTTGTTTCATATAACTGAGTAGTGTTTGAATTTCCTTCCAGTGAGTCTAAAACTTTCAAAAATTCACTCAGACAACTATAATGTAAAAGATTACACTTTATTAGGACAATAATAACTCTGCCTTTGCTTTAGAAACAAGTAGTATGGCTAAGCTGTGTAGTCTACATGCTTGCTGAGCCGAAACCTTGAGAGATACCTAGGCTGCAGACTGCCATTAATAACACAAAAAATTACACTAGAGAGCCGTACTTTCAGTCAGCATTGTTTACCCTCAGTTGGGCATTCTTGCCTCTCCTACCTTCTTGAAATGTTCTAATAGTGTTCAAGCACAAGAGACTTGCAGAGAATGATAGGTGTGTTCAAAATACCCACGAAGGCCTCTCTCTGATCCACAGAAAACCGACTGATTCATATACTTAGAGAAAAAGAAGCCTTCAAAGTAGAATAAGGCTGGTGATGATTTCAACTCCCACCGTGGATTGATTTCTTTTATTCCTTCTCAGTGCTTGTAGCCCATTTTGGTGCTAGGCAGAAGGTTTTCTCTGAGTAAGTCAGAGAGGAGCAAAGCATTCTTCTGTGTGGAGATGTCAGAACTCTTGGCACACCATGGTTAAAATTGGATTAAGCTATTGTGGTAAAAAAGTTGAGCTCAGGAGGCAATCTTTACCAAATTCATCTGAGCATAAGATTTGCTAGGTAAAAACTGCAATTATTTCTCCCTAGTGGATTTCAAAGCAGACATAATAACTTTTCTGTTTGAATGCTCTGCCTATAAAGTGCTTTGTTATACATTATTCCTACCCCAAAAAGAAAGGCTTGAGTCAGAAGCTTAACAAAATTCTTTCAAAAACGTAATTTTAGATATGTGGGAGGACGGGCTGGCCAGGAGGATTGTATTGGAATAGATCACATTTAGCAGTTATGAAGTCAGTCAAAAATCATCTGCCTAAGAGATTTAACTGTTGTATAGAAGCAAAGCATAAAGGATTCTAATATGATTCTCTTTGGATCCCACCCCTAAATTACTCTCTCCAAACCATGTAAAACTACTCCACCGAGGAACAACAGAAGTCTGCAGAATCCTATTATGAAAAGTCATTGTTCCCGTACAATATTAATTGTCAAAGAAGGATGAAGAATCCTGTTTAAGTTCTATAAAGTACAGAGTCATCAAGTTATCAAGAATGTACAAAGTGAAAAAAATTAATAACATAGGAACTTTGTGGAGCTTAAAAGAATTTTTGGCCACACCAAACAGTGCTCAGAACTTGCTTCCAACTCTTGCTCAGAGATCGCTCCGGTGGGACTCAGGAACCTTATGTGGTGCCAGGGACCAAACCTGGGTTAGCCACAGGAAAAGCAAGCACCCTACTTGGAGTTACTCTA
This sequence comes from Cryptotis parvus, assembly GCA_021461705.1. Lineage (NCBI taxonomy): Eukaryota > Metazoa > Chordata > Mammalia > Eulipotyphla > Soricidae > Cryptotis > Cryptotis parvus. The sequence goes on along the minus strand of JAJIBD010007865.1, from coordinate 13,644 downwards.
CTCCAACCCCTGTGCATTTCATATTAATAACTTCTGTTGTATTATTATTGACAAAGATTTTTTTGTTATGGAAAAGTCCATTTCGGCTCCAAAGTACATGAAACTGAGACAGGATGAAAGGAACCTGGGCCATAAAATCATAGCAAGCACATCCGCAGTGTACCACAAGAGAATTACTAGCTATGATAGGCCAAAGACTTTTCACTAATCCTCATGTGCAGAAAATAGAAGTCAAAAACTGAGCCTCAACTATTGTCTATAGTTAATTGTAAATGGTATTATATAGAACAAATAGCACATAACTCTTATTTAGTCTGAAATAACCCACTTGCCCTTTAAAAAATCCCATTAAGGAACCGTTGTTGGTATTGTTTTAGTATTATTTTAGGGGAGATATCTATAAAACACTACTTAAAAACGAACTCCAAGAAGAGTCATTGTTGTCTGAATGTGTTTCCGATGGTTTCTTACAAAGGTGCATATGTGAGCAATGGAGCTATGGTGTTGTTGCTGGTTAGTGCTATGGGAATCACGTTTCCCAAAGGATAGGATAATACAAAATATTCCCAGGTAGACTGATCTAGGCTGAAAACTCTGGAGGCCTACTTGGAATGGGAACTGGCTGATTCCCCTTTCTGTCTGAAGGCACAACAGCCCACATCTACATAGAAATGGCCGCATTCCACAACTGATGGTAATCAAAATGCCAAGCTACCAAACTGGTCCAGATCTATAATTCCTGAACCATGCGGCACCTCAAAATTTCATAGCACTGTCACCTCAGCAGGCTGACAGCAATCTGACTGGACAGTTACAGAGAAGACCACCAGGCTCAATGAGCCTAAGCGACACAGAAAAATTCAACTAGTAGCAGCCAGTACAGTTGATCCCCAGACAATGTCTTTAGTAACATCAGTGTGAGATATAATAAAAGTTGACTGGATGTGTTTTGACTGATATAAACACACTGACTATTTGACTATTGCAAATTGAGTAACAATCTAAAGTTTGCTAATTCCTCTTGCCTCTGTGAAGATACAGTCACACTGATGGTGTTTACATATTTTAGGCCTTTTTCAAAGTCACAAATTTGTATGTGTATGTGTGTGGTGTTTTAATTAAAAAGTTTTAATAATTGGTTTCTATAGGATTAAAAGTTACTATATCTCACCACGTCGCGAAGGTCTAAGCTGTACATAAGTTTGATTGAGACTCACAGATATGGGGCAGAGCTGCCACTGGCTCTCCCTGTGCCAAGCCGCTCACAAGGCGCACGGGAGGGGGATGGCGGGTTCTAGCCCTGGCCCTCCACCCCAGCAGAGCCTCGCAACAAGCCAGACAACCCCCCACTCCATGAGGGCCTCCATTTTCCACATCCGGACTTCCCCCTCTTCAGAACTCCACCCAGCAGACCAGCCCATCACAGCCCAGCTTGCGCAGCCAAGCGGCCGCATGGTTCATCAATATGCTGGATTTAGAGATGAGATGACTACAAGAGTATGCTACCTGCACGACAGAGACTGGCAAGCTACCCGTGTCATATTTGATATGCCAAATACCAGTAACAATTATAGACCTCATTCCCATGACCTGATGGAATGGTTTGGGGCTCTTTATGTTCCTGGAGCGAGCAGGTGCCCTTGGACTCTACTTGCATGAGACAGGTCATATGGAGATGTTACTGGTGCCCACTCGAGCAAATCTATGATGAAAGGGAAGACAGTGATATCCCACCACCCCTGGCCTTATTACACTTCTGTTCTGATTTTCATTCCCCCTTATTCATTCTCTCCCTACAGTTCACTAATTGGTTTTGTAATTCATGGTAAGGGTTTGCCACTCTTTTAATACTGTCTATTCTCTTTTTTCCCCCTCTATTACAGAGTGAAAATTTCCTGTGAGCAGGGATGCAGTAAAAATGGAACCCTTTCTCCTTTTGGTGAAACTTCTATCTGGTCAAGTCCTTTTAAAAAACAGTATGAAGATTCCTCAAAACAATAACAATATGACTCCCACATGCCTAGCAATTCTATGTCTTTGCATCTACTCCCAAAGCACTGCATTAACTCAACGAGATATGCACACATCTATCTTTTGCCTCACCAAGTATAATTGCCAGGATTGAAACTGCCCAAATTTCCAACTATAATTGAATGGATTAAGTTGTGCCATATGTGCACAATGGAATCTCATGTGGTTGTAAGAAAAGACAAAATCATGCAGTACACAGCAATGCAGGGTAAGTGAGGGTATTACAATAAGAGGTGGGAAATACAGCACAGCAGATAAAGTGCTTGTCTTGCACAGGAGTGACACAGTTTCAGTTCCCTGCATCCCATGTGGTGCTCTGAGAACTCCCAGGAATGATTCCTGAGTGCAGGGTTAAGCCCTGAGAATTATCAGCTATGACCTGAAAACAGTAATACATTATTATTCACATAAAGTAAAATAAGAGGGGGAGCAAGAAGAACAGAGAGTTGATTTAACAAAGGCAGTTTGGGTGCATAATTGCCACTATTAAATATTACATTCTGTGTGATTTAATGAGATTCATCAATATGATTTGAGCAGCCTCACAACCTGATTTTAAAAAAATTAAAATTAATTTCTAAGCTACTGAGAACAGGGTCTGGCTTGTCTCTCTTCAGGGGTAGCTGGCATGGAGCACCCACAGCTCCATTGGCAACCCAGGAAGAGATCCAGACCTAACCACTCTAGACCCACAGCTGCACAGCTTGGCCCCACGTGGAAGCAACCCATGGAGCTGACCTCTGGAGGACAGTAAGGAGCTCGGCCAGCCCCTGGTCAAGTTCAACATTGCTCCAAGGGTCGTGGCCGCACAACAGTTTTAGATAGTACTAGATGCTAGGATCAGGTCCTTCCCATAACCTTTCACATTTATACACATTTATACAGTTTTAGGCAGGTTCTAGCCCAAATCCGTCATCCCAGTGAGACTAGCAAGAAGCCAGAGCAACCCCCACATCATGAGGTCAGTCATTCTCAACATCCAGACTCCACAGCTCCTCGGAGCTGCACCCAAGAGAAAACCTGATCTTTCCCCTTTGAGTTTCATCATAAATGCTCAAGATGAAAGCCTTCTACTGAGAGTATACCACCTACACAGTAGAGTCTGGCAACCTACCTGTGTTTTATCTGATATGCCAAAAACCAGTAACAATTATGGACCTCATTCCCATGACCCGAAGGAATGGTTTGAGGCTCTTCCTGCTCCTGGAGCAAGCAAATGACCTTGGGCTACACTTGCTTGCGACAGGACATATGGAGATGTTACTGGTGCCCCTCAAGCAAATCAAAGAACAACAGGAAGACAAGTGACAAGTGATACTGAGAACAGAAGATACGGTTTTATTGTTATACTACTACTGAAAATTTAGAATACCGGATTCATAATTTCCTATTTTATTCTATTATTTATTTTCTACATGCAGTACCCTGTTACATAGGTTATCTCACAAGTCACATAACAATGCTGGGTGGCAGGCTATTTATAATTTCTAACTCAAGACACAGAAGAGGGGTTTTTGAGAGGTTAGCTATCTTGTCAAGTCTACACAGGATGCTACTGTTTACAATACTGGTTGTATGAGCGTGTCTACAACCAGGGGTTGTAGCTCAGGGGTTTCTCCTGGCTCTGCACTCAGGAATTACTCCTGGTGGTGCTCGTGGGTGAGGGGGGTGCGGGGGAACCATATGGGATTCTGGGGATCAAACTCAGGCCGGCACAGGCCAGCCGCGTGCAAGGCAAATGCCCTACCCACTGGGCTATCACTCCGGCCCCCAGCAGCAGTCTCTTTTAAATTGGCTCAGGTATGTTGGAGCCAGAGACTCACAGACATGGGGCAGAGCTGCTACTGGCTCTCCCCGTGCCCAGCCGCTCACAAGGTGCCCAGGAGGAACGGCAGGTTCTAGCCCTGGCCCACCACCCCAGCAGAGCCTTGCAACAAGCCAGATGACCCCCACTCCATGAGGGCCTCTATTTTCCACATCCGGACTTCCCTCTCGTCAAAACTCCACCCAGCAGACCATTCTATCATAGCCAGCCGTGCGGTTCATCAATAAATGCTGGATTTAGAGATGACTACAAGAGTATGCTACCCACACGGCAGAGCCTGGCAAGCTACTGGTGTCATGTTTGATATGCCAAATACCAGTAACAATTATAGAACTCATTCCCATGATCTGATGGAATGGTTTGAGGCTCTTTATGTTCCTGGAGCAAGCAGGTGCCCTTGAGCAAGCAGGTGCCCTTAGGCTCTACTAGCATGAGACAGGACATAAGGAGATGTTACTGGTGCCTGCTCGAGCAAATCGATGATAAACGGGAAGACAGTGATACAGTGATGAGCATGTCTATTCTTTTACATACGTGTAATATGTCTTCATCAATGTTCGACACTTCAGAAGATGAGAACCATGCTACATATCACAACACTGGGCATAACTTCTCTGAGAGAATTTATAAAACAAGTAGGTTAATTTGACTGAGTGCCGGGACAGTCTCTAGGCTTCTGTTCTGCTCTAACATTCCTTTACTCTATAGCTAATCTGGAAAGTTCTGTCCAAAACAAAATCTGGGGGTGGGGGAAATGCCTTATATGGTACAAGCCTCTGCACATGCTAGCTGGGTGTGCCAAGCCTCTGAAAATGTATTTAACTTTCTATTCCTTCTGATACTTTGACAAAGTGCACATATGGAGCCAGCTCAAAGGACCGGAGCACACGTGGGGAACCCCAGGTTTGATTCCTGGCACTGTGTGATTCCCAGGCACTGTGCAAGGAGTGTCCCCATCAGCACCACCATATGTAGTGAAATGAAAGTCATAGCATATATGGCAAGAAAAGAAATTGTTTGCAGCTTTGATGAATAAAGAGTATTTTACCCTGAGAGAAATCTCAAAGTAAGAATCACAATTTAAAATAAATATCTAGGGCCGGAGCGATAGCCCAGCGGGTAGGGCGTTTGCCTTGCATGCAGCCGACCTGTGCCAGCCCAGGTTGGATCCCTGGCATCCCATATGGTCCCCAGAGCACTGCCAGGAGTCATTCCTGAGTGCAGAGCCAGGGAGTAACCCCAGGGCATCACCGGGTGTGACCCCCCAAAAAAAAGCAAAAAAAAAAAAACTATAAACACACACACATAAGCAACTAAATTCCTGGGAAATTTTGTAAAGGTTATATATTTTACAAAATTCCAATTAGTGCTAGTATTATATAAATCCAGTTTATGTGCTTGTATTTTGATGACAGGTCTCTGAGGGCATATTTGCTTACTTCATTCTAAAGCGTGAAGGCCTGATAATACAAGCAAATTACAATATCTGTAATAAAAGCCATCTGAATCTATAAATGGCAATTTTAAAACTGCTGAAAAATCAGTGACTTATCCAGATGAAAATTCTTCTGAGTGTAGTATTACACATATTGTCTGTTTTTGAAGGGCTGGCCTCCTCATTTATCTTGCAGTTGAAAATGTAAAGCCCCACTCCAAATGTAGTTCATGTCTGCATCAACAAATGGATGCCATATGGGCAGAGTAGTATTGTACAACCAGATGACTCTATAGCACAATCATGTAATTTCCTCCTCAGGATGCTCTTCAGTTTCATTAATTTATTCCCATAGTTGCATACACTGAGAAGTCTTGTGTGGATTTTCTGGCATAACTGACTATCACAGTGATGTTAAATAACCTCATCGTTGTTTACATTAGACAAACAATGGGATTATTGATGAAAAAAGTCAATATTTAAATAGTCAAAGCACCAAGAGTCTTAAAGATTACTGAATACTGAAAACTTAAACCTGAAACCCAGAGTTTAGTACGTAAAATTACTTTTGCATCTTCTCTCCACATCTGCTATTTCTATTTTATCATACATATTATGTCTAAGCAAAAACTTTTGCCCTATGTAGTATCAATTGATTTTTAAAATTATTTCTATAAAAATGAAAGCTAGTATCTTATTAACAACATCCTTCTCCCTCTTCTCTCCTTCTTTTCCTCTCTTTCTCCCTCTTCTTTTCCTCTACTCTCCTTCTCCTCTTCTCTCCTTCTCTCCTCCCTTCTCCTTCTCCTGTCCTCCTTCTCCTTCTCCTTTTCCTTCCTATTTTACTTTCAGTGGCTGCTGTGAAGAAGTATGTTTGTTCATCTGAAGAGAGTAATTGCTCTTCCTTTTTACAGCTCTGTAAGAGAGACCTGAAGTAAATGCTTTTTTCCCCCATGAACTCAGATTTAAATTAGGCAAAAGTGCTTGTAAAATGAAACTATTTCAATTATATTCTCTCCTTTTTGATGGTCTGTTGTTAAAAATGAGGTGGTGAATCCAAGATTTTTTCTTATAGTTTGGAACAAAGAATTAACAAAAAGGAAGAAAACAAGGGAAAACCTAAAGAGACATTTGTCTCCAATCTATCCAGGAACTTATACACTTACACACTCGCCCCTTTCATGAAGCCACATCACTGATATGGCTCTTGTTAAACAGTAACTAATGGCAAAACATCAAGAATCTCAAAGAAAACTGGCTTTAGTTCTCAATGGCAGTGAAGTGTTGTAATGAAAGGCAAACACAGAAAACATGTCATAGCTCAATGCCTCGTTGTAAAGTCACTGAAGGTAAATGTTATGATTTAAGTTTTGTGAGAGCAATGGGTTCAGGCATGCTTATATATTTTTTCTGGGTGAATAGTGATTAAATTTGTAGCTGGTTAATTTTCTGACTAATGCAACTATTCTGCCAGGTTGAGTCTAGACTGACTTACCAGCTACATAGAAGACTATAAAATATCAATGATTATTAACTTATTTTCAAGTCCTCTCAATCACAAATATGCCTTCTATAGCCTCATCTTTTTGTCTTAAAAAATTTAGACTTGATTCTAAGCATACTAGAAAAATGAAAGAATCAGACTACTTCAACATAGACACTCCATGCCCTCCTCCATTATGGCTGCCTGCCTGCCAGCTTCTGTTCACAATACCTGTTAATGTAGATGGATTTCTCCACACCTACTAAGATCAGGCTGCCTTCTGTGGATAATATATCTGATGCTGTCTCACTCAGATCACTATGTCTTCTCTTTTTCCTACTATCATTGTTTTGCTCTCTCCTGAAATATTTCCTGCAAGAAGTTAAAGTAATTCTTATAATTTTTATTATACATACATTCATATTTTATTATGCATATATACATTTACATATACATACACATACACACACACTCCTGGAAGTTCTTGGGGATCATATGGGAGTCTTGGGGTCAAAGCTACCTGCTGCACTATTGCTTCTGACACATATTTTCATTACTTAGTTCTTTATTTAGTTTCACTTCTCAAAATCTCTAGTAAACCACTGAGAAGTGTTTTAAGAGATGATATCCAGAGAGGATCTATCCCAAATCCCTTTATTTCCATTCCTTGATGCATGTTTTTGATTAGTAGACTCATATCTTTTTCCAATTCAGGAAAAAGGTTTCTCCCCTATTGTTGGTTTGATCAGTGTTTGCAAACTGTGTTCTCTACTTCTCTTCTTGAATTCCCATAAAAGTCACGTGATTTTATCTTTACCCTGTGTTCTATCTTCATTTGCCCCTTAAATCTGATTGCCTCTCAGCCCTCTCTGTCCTACTTCTTTGGCTGGGAAGTTGACCTCTAGGGACTGTGCTCCCCAGCTTTTCCTTCACATCTGGTTTTGGTTGTCAAAAGGAAACAGCAGAATCAGAAGGCATGAGGAGCAGGTTGGGGAATTAGCCTATCCTTAGCTGGGATAGATGATGTATTCCTACATCAAATATCACAGTTTGGTTAGTGTGGTGCTCTCCTATGGCTAATGGAGGAGACGGATAACAGCACAATGCACAAATTATAGCATGGTATTTTTGGGACATCTTCTATGAATCATAAAATGGAATGTTGTTGTTGATAGAGAATATCTTCACAAGGCTTCCTAAAGTCTGGGAAAGAAAATCTTTCCTTTGTAGGTATTGCTTGAGGCAAAAGATGAGCAGGATCAGTGAAAGAAATAAATAGGAATAAATGGCTCAAAGGTAGGCAACTAAAGCTTTGGGAACTGAAAGAAGTAAAAGTCCAGTATGGTAAGAACATGCTGATAAAGGATTGTCACATAAATATATAAAAGATGACCATAAGTATTTAAAGTACAATGGAAAGATATTTTCAGTCTTGTTTGTAGGAAGAGATAGATATTTTTCCAAGGAGAGTTTTTTTTTTGGGGGGGGGGAGGGGGTGTTTCTTTGGACACATATCTAACTGTGCTCAGGAATTGTTCCAGTCTCTACACTCAGGGATCACTTCTAGCAGGGCCTTGGGGGAACATATGGGGGGAACATATGGGGTGCCAGGGATAAAACCCAGGTCAGCTACATGAAAGACATTTGCCTTACTGGCTGTACTATGTCTTCAGCCTCTCTCTATTTTTTTTTAAATTGAGGAAATTATTTCCTTGGAAGGTGATGTATATAGTGTCTAAAAATTTAAAACTATGCATCAATTTTATTCTTTTTTGGGGGCACACATGGCAGTTCTCAGGAACAGTTCTCAGTTACTCCTGACTCTGCCATAGGAATCACTCCTGCTGGTGCTTGGGGGATCATATGGGGTGCAAGGGACCAAACCCAGTAAGCCAAGAACAAAGTAAATCACATACTATACACATGTACTATCACTCCAGGTACTTATTTTTTTCTTAATTGCAATTATTTACAAATGTTTACAGATGCCTCTTGCTGTCTTATTTTCCTTTTTTTAAATTTGGTGCTTGGGCCACACATGGCAGGACTGAGATCTTTTGTTCTGGCTCTACATTCAGAGATAGCCCTGACAAGGTTCAGGGAAACAATACGGTGTGATCAGGAATGAACCGGGGTGAGTCACTCTACTATCTGCTCAGCCCCTCTGGCTCACTGTTTAACCTCTCAAAATCTGAATTATATTACGCTGCCACCTTCATTTCTGCTATGCATTGATTGATTTTTAGCAGGGTTTTTTGCTGTTTGTGTGTGTGTGTGTGTGTGTGTGTGTGTCGGTGCCAAGAATCAAACCCAGTCTCATACATGCAAAGTGAAGGGTTCTACTGTTGACTATTGATCTATATTCAAAGGATGAAACACATTTAAGTGAAAATATGAGATAATCAGATACACTAGTGGGAAGCTAACATTTACGTGGAAAATTAGGTTGAACTGTTGAGGAATATTGACTATCCCAGTGAAGGTCTGCAATCATCAATTTATTTTATTTATTTTTTTTTTTTTAATTTTTTTTCTTTTTTTAAAAAATTTTTATTATACCACCGTGAGACATACAATTACAAAGGTGTTCATAATTGGTTCTTGGTAATACAGTATTCCAGCACCCATCCCTCCACGAGTGCCCCATTTCCACCACCAATATATATCCCACCCCCTCTCGCCCACCCCCAGGCTGCCTCAATAGCAGGTACCCCAGTTTCCTCTCTTTCTCTCTCTGTCTCTTTCTCTCTGTCTCTGCATCTCTCTCCCTCTTCATTTTACACATTGTGGTTAGCCCTGTAGACATTTAGGGTTTATCACTTAAGTCTCTTTGTATATATTCAATGGTGAGCTTTAGTCTGCCATTACTATTTCCCACACTTAGTAAAACACTGGTATCTATTTATACCCTATTAATGAATGAATGACATTAATCCTATTAATGTCATTCTATATCTGTCCTTTTCTATCTGACTAATTTCACTCAGCATGATAGACTCCATGTCCATCCATTTGCAGGTAAATTTCATAATTTCGTCTTTTCTGACTGCTGCATAGTATTCCATAGTGTAGATGTACCACAGTTTCTTTAGCCAGTCCTCTGTTCTCAGGTATACAATCATCAATTTAAAAATATAACTTCTTATATAATTTTACTTGTCCTAATTGTTTGGATAGCAATTCAGAAAAAAAAAACAGCTAAGTAGGAAGGTCAATCCAAGTTCAGGTCTAAAGCATCCATATAATCTGCTTTTCATTGTCTTAACTGAGAATTTATTTAAAAAATTTTGTAGTAAGTTTCCATGAAGTATTTCTTAGTCTCACATATTATTACTAGTGATTTTCTGTGTTTAGCCCATGAACATATTGTTTCTCAATATAATACTATACTTTTTCTACAATATTTATGTAGAAAATTTATTTTATGGGAAGTGACAGCCATCAGTTGATTTCCCAGGAAAAGATACCCTTTGAATGCATAAATTCATTCTTATGTTCAGGGTATTTAAAGCAAAATCCTTCCACATCCTTGTAAAATAAGATATATGATTTTAAGTATTGAGATTTTTTTCTGATATCATATAATCCTTTATTTTTTAGAGTCTAGGGAAGGAGAGAAGAAATTAAAAATTATTATAGCTAACTTCAGCTTCAGAACTGTGTGAGAGTTGGTAATTACAGACAGATCTCAATGAATTAGGGTCTTTACTTATAAAAGGAACTATGTGTCATGATCATTGTGGTACACAGGGGGACACCAAGGCAGTGCCACCAACCTTTGCTTTATTCTAGTACAACTATACTGAGTCCAGTGTGGCATGTCCACACTCTCCATCAGTTACTGAAGTGAATGGAGAAAGTAAACAAGCCTGTAGGCATCTCACATCCTGTCACATCCTGGGATTCTAGAGCCCACAGTGTTCCTGACACTAAGGTGTGGTCTCTGGGCACATTCTATCTATCACATCTTCCAGAAAGGCAATGGAGAAGATTATCCAGGTCTTCTACTCAAATCTCTTTGGAAGTCACGTCCACCTGCCCACATACCAAATTCTGCAAGATGGATATGTTCTCCCTTCTGAAATCCAACATGCCATTTTGTCGGTAAAGACGCCGAACAACACCCGGCCCAGACAGTCAGACCAGAACACCTGAAGAATCTGCCATCAGTACTCATTAATACACTGGCTTGGCTCTTCACACGCTACCTGTCTAAATGCAAGGTGCCCTCCCAATGGAAAACCAGGACAGTTCTATTGTTCAAGAAAGGAGACATTCATGACATTGGCAACTATTGCCCCATCTGCCTGTTGTCTTCATCTACAAGCTGTTCACTCAAGTCATCCTGAACAGGATTGGCAGAACATTAGATGAAGGACAACCATGCAAGCAAGCTGGCTTCTGAAAAGGATTCAGCACAATAGACTATATCTACATAGAAATCAAGCTCATTGAGGATTTTTAGGGAGTTCAAGATGCCACTCTGTCTAATGTTCATTGATTTAAAGAAAGCTTTTGATTCTGTTGAGACTGAAGCAGTCATCGAAGCCCTAGCCAAACAAGGTATTCAAAATCAATACATCAAGATCATTCATGAGCTGTATTACGGATTCACCACCAGGATCTCATTCTACAAGGAAGTGATCATTGATGTCAAAAAAGAGGTTTGGCAGGGTGATACCATTTCACTGAAACTCTTCAGCACCACCCTCAAGAACGTCATGCCACAATTAGAATGGGAAAGAATGGGAATGAAGAGAGATGGTCAGCAACTACACAACCTCCACTTCGCTGATGACATTGTTGTAATAACACCAAACATTAGCCAAGCGGCACAAATGCTGGCTGACTTTGGCCAAGAATGTAGAAAGTTAGGTCTACAGCTGAATCTCAGCAAAACAATGTTCATGGAAAAGGAACTAGTTCCAGATGCTCTATTGACTCTCAACAGAACAAACATCTCTGAATGCAGCAGTTCTGTGTACCTAGGCCGAGAACTTAACAGGACAAATGACATAGCACGTGAGCTGCGCAGGAGGAAGAGAGCGGTGTGGAATGCCTTCAAGATCATCGAAGAAATATTTAAAAGGACAAAGAACCTCTGGCTCTGGGCACATCTCTTCGACTCCACTGTTCTCCCTGCATACGCCTCAGGGACTTGGGCCCTATGAAAGCAGGATGAGAACGCTATTTGGGTCTTCCAAAGCAGAATCAAAAGAGCTATGCTTGGAATATCATGCCTTACTCAAGTGAGAGAAGGAATCCAGAGTTCTGACCTCTGTTGATGGAGAGTGAGGGACGCTGTCTCGCTTTCCAAGGCATCAAAAATAAGATGGGCTGAAGCTGGACATGTAATGTGATTTGGAGATAACTCATGGACTAGAGCCATTACAGACTGGATCCCACAGGATGTCAAAAGATCATGTGGCCGCCCACTTACAAGATGTTAGACTTCTTCGTAAAGACCTGGAATGAATGGTTTGATGCTCTTTGTATCCTGGAGCAAGCAGATGCCATTGGGCTACACTGGCACGTGACAGGGACAAATGGAAATGTTACTGGTACCTGCTTGAGCAAATCGATAATGGAATATTAGAATAATGGAATAATGGAATGTCAAGTGATCTCATTCTTTGCTTTAGCTAGTTTTGACCAATTTTTTATTATTCCATTTCCCAAGCTATTGGACAGGTTTTTATCTCAATCTGTTCAAATCAACATAATATCCAGGAAATGCAACTCAAATATCCCAACTTAAGAGTTATTGTTAACAATTTACTATCTTACAAAATGGCTACCTGTGTAAGATGGCAACCTGGTCATGAGAGTGTATGGTAAATGTCTATTGTGTGTGGGATCCTTTTTATTAAGTGATCTTTTCTGTTATATTCATAAAACTTCCAGTGGAGAGCAAGCACCTTAAATACTTAACTTATGTTTTCAGATCCAATGAGAGAGACAAATCAAAACTTTCATTGCACATTTGGTCTTTGCTCTTTGCCATAGAATTTGCCCCCAGAGTGAAGGAATATCAACAAGGCTTTTTCACAGCTACTCGCAATTTTAAGAAAAACTGTAAGAATAGACTTAGCATAGTGAATAATGAAACCTCAATCTAGGGGCCTGGTACTTGCTTCTGAATCCAGAATGTTAAAAAACCCAATCTCTAGGCTTTCCAGATGTGTGAATCAAAGCTTTTTCTGATTCAATACAGTTGAGTTGATTTCCTTTCACTGGAAACAAAAGCGTTCCCAATTGATAGGCACAAAGATAGAAAGCTGATTCAAGAAATCAGTTCATTCAGAAACTATTTTTTTATTGTCTGTTCAAACTGATTTAACAGGAGCTAAGGCACATGCAATTCATTTAGCTCAACCCCAGTTCAATTTCTTGCACCACATGATCCCCAGAGATTCCAGAGATCACTGTGTTCAGCTTTAGAAGTCCCAAAGCATTCCTGGGGTAATTCTGGAGGCCCCAGAACTGCTGGGGGGGGGCCCAAGAGATCCCACACATATGGATCTCAAGCAGTGCCAAGTTCACTAACTCCCACACTGAACCACCTACCTGGCTGGCCCTTGGTTTTCCTGAGCACTGCTTGAGAGTCCCCCAGAACAATCTGATTGTATTCCAGTTGACAATATAGCACTTTGGCATAAAGTGGGTGAGACATTTGCCTTGTATGTGGCCTACCAGGGTTAGATCCCCAGCATCCCATATGGTCCCCCGAAAACTGCAAAGAGTAACTCCTGAGTGCAGAGCCAGGTGTAACCCCTGAGCATTGCCAGATGTAATCCAAAAAAAGTAAAACAAATAAATAAATTGCTTAAAAATAACAATAATTTTCAAAAATAATTTAAGGTAAAAAAA